>ML354006.1:0-128516 GCA_005239505.1 Nicotiana paniculata | reverse complement strand
ACCATCGGAACGGGGCATTATTCTGAGTCAATCTAGTCAATGGAGCTGCAATAGAAGAGAACCTCTCCACAAATCAGTGATAATAGCCTGTTAGGCCCAAAAAGCTCCTGATCTCTGTAGCTGAAGTAGGACGCGACTAACTCTGAACTGCCTCGATCTTCTGAGGATCAACCTTGATACTCTCTCCGGATACCACATGCCCCAAGAATTCCACGGAGTCCAACCAGAACTTACACTTGGAGAACATAGCGTATAGCTTCTATTCTCGCAAAGTCTGGAGCACAACTCTCAAATGCTGCTCGTGCTCCCCCAGGCTACGTGAGTAAATCAAAATGTTATCAATGAAGACAATGACAAAGGAATCAATATACGGCCTGAACACCCTATTCATCAAGTCCATGAATGCTGCTGGGGCATTAGTCAAACCAAAGGACATCACCAGGAACTCAGAATGGCCATATCTCATATGAAAAGCAGTCTTTGGAACGTCTGAAGCCTGAATCCTCAACTGGTGATACCCCGATCTCAAATCAATCTTAGAAAACACACGATCACCCTACTACTAGTCAAATAAATCATCGATGCGCGGCAAAGGATACTTGTTCTTAATGGTAACCTTGTTCAACTAGCGGTAATCAATACACATCTGCATGGACCCATCCTTTTTCTTCACGAATATAACTGGAGCACCCCACGGCGATACACTCAGTCTGATGAACCCCTTAGCTAACAACTCCTCAAGCTGCTCCTTCAACTCCTTCAACTCTTTCGGAGCCATACAGTATGGAGGAATAGATATAGGTTGGGTACCTGGGGCTAAATCAATGAAGAAATCAATATCACGATCTGGACGCATGCCCGGACTGACCGAAGGAAATACATCAGCAAACTCTCGCACAACTGGAACTAAATCAATCATCGGAGACTCGGTAGTGGCGTCCCGCACATAAGCGAGGTAGGCCAGACAACCCTTCTCGACCATGTGTCAAGCCTTCAGGAAGAAATAACCCAGGTGGCTGCACTAACTGAGGAACTTCTCCACTCTAGCCTAGGTGACTCTGGCATGGATAAAGTAACTGTGTTGCAATGGAAATCTAGAACGGCATGATAAGGAGATAGCCAATTCATGCCTAAAATAATCTCGAAATCAACCATGTCGATCAATAAGATATCCTCTCGAGTCTTGAACCCACAAAACGAAATCACACAGGACCGATAAATCCGGTCTACAACCACAGAATCACCCACGGGAGTGGACACATAAATAGAAAAACCCAAGGACTCACGAGGGACATCCATAAAATGAGCAAATAAGACCGAAACATTGGAATAAGTGGATCCTGGATCAAATAACACTGATGCCTCTCTACCACATACTGTAATAATACATGTGATCACGGCCTCTGAGGCCACTGCATTTGATCTGGCTGGGATAGCATAGAATCTAGCTGGAGCACCGGAAGACTGAGCCCTGCCAGAATGAAGAGGAGTTGGCTGACCTCTCACTGACTGGCCTCCACCTCTAGGATGACCCCTGGACCTGTCCCTAATCTCTAGGTGGCCTGACAACTGGTGCTGGACCCATAGGCTGATAATCCTGCTGCACCGCTTTGCCCCGAAGTCTGGGACAATTCCTCTTCATATGACCTGGATCCCCACACTCATAACAACCTCCGGGTATCATAGCCTACTGCCCCGAAGAGGAACCCTGAATGGCCGGAGAGCGATATGTACTCTCTGGCATAGCACTGAAGTAGGGACTGGGGAATCTCGGATAACTAGAATAACCATTGGGTGAACTCTGAATGGCTGGAGGGCGATAGGAATGCTCTAGCATGGCGCTGAAATAAGCCCTCACTGGAACATCTCGGGGAGGGGGTGGGGTGCTGAATATGGAGGCATGCTGGGCTGACCTCTACTGGACTGACTTCTGCCCCTAACTGGGGCACCTCTGAAATCCCTGGAGATTCTGGCTCTCTTGTCATGCTGACCCTACTCTCTGCCTCTCGATCGATAGCCCTCAATCTGACGAGCTATCTCGACCACTAGCTGATAGGGAGTCCCCATCTCCACCTCTCGGGCCATATTGGCCCTAATACTGAAGTGCAGCCCTGCTACAAATATCCTCACCCTATCAACATCAGTAGGCAATATCATAAGTGCGTGGCAAGACAACTCTAAGAATCTAGCCTCATAATTTGTCACTGACATTTGTCCCTGCTCCAGCTGCTCGAACTGATATCGTAGCTCTTTCCTCTCAGAGGGTGGCATATACCTGTCTAGAAACATCTAAGTGAACTGCTCCCAGGTAATGGGAGGAGAATCTGCTGGTCTGTTGAGAATACGGGACTTCCACCATCTGCGAGCTCTGCCCTCTAGCTGGAAGGTAGTGATGTCCACTCCATGGGACTCTAATATCCTCATATTTTGCAACATGTCCCTGCACCTGTCAACAAAATCCTGGGCATCCTCGCCCCTCTCACCCCCGAAGACTGGAGGGTGCAACTGAGTCCATCTATCCAATAAATTCTACAGATCGCCGTCCGCAGCTGGCCTGGGCTCAGGTGCTGCTGCTACAGGCTGGGCCCCACCCACGGGCAGTGTACCCAGGGTATGATGAAGTGCTACTGTCTGGCCTGCAGCCTGGGCAGTAGGGGTCTGGGCTCCTCCTCCTGCCTGAGATGTGGCAGGATCTGGTGGAAATAAACCAACCTGGTACATAGTATCCATAAATCTCATCATACGGCCCATGACCTCCTGAAATCTTGGCGCCGTCATAAAGTCCAAGGGAGCAGGACCTGCTAGGGTCACCTCACCATGCTCCTCTATAGTAGGGTCATCTGGTGGTGGTATGACTGGAATAGCTCCGGGACTCCCTCATCCCCTACCTCGGGCCGGTGTCCTCCCCCGGCCTCTGCCACGACCTCGAACAACAGGGGTAGCGCCCCTCCCGGGTCTGGATTATCGAATGCACGTGTCCTCACCATCTGTGAGAGAATAGAAGAATGAAATTTAGTAAACCATTGACTGCACGATAGAATAAAAAAAAGGAGAGGTTTTCCTAACACCGTATAGCCTCCCGAAGATTAGTACAGACGTCTCCATACCGATCCGCAAGACTCTACTTGGTTTTCCCGTCACTTGTGAGACCTACGTGAACCTAGTGCTCTGATACCATGTTGTCGCGACCCAAAATACTAAATAAGGTCATGATGGCGCCCAACACCGGGGTTAGGCAAGCCCACACTTAAATTACTATGGATTTCTCCCATGCTTGGTTAAACATCCCAATACGTGCCATGTTTTAAAGTCCAAATCATTAATTGAAAAAGATAGTAAGCCATTTATACCAAAAGCTGTCATAAAGAGGAGTGAGCCAATATATATATATATATATATATATATATATATATATATATATATATATATATATATATATATATATATATATATATATATATATATGAAGACCCACAAACCAAAATAACATCTACGTGTGTGCTAGGAACTAGTGTCACAAGTCCTACGAGCATACTAACAGAATATACAATCCCACTGTCTGAAAGAAATAGACGGGAAATAAGCAAAAGAAAACTCCATGGTGCTGCCGAGGATCATCAGGAGAAGAAGCTCACTGTGAAGTCGGGTCCAACTAAGATCAGAATCGAGCTCCGGTTTGATAACCAGATGTACCAGCCTCAAAACCTGTATAATTAAGTACAGAAGTGCATCATGAGTACATAAAGAAATATGTACCCAATGAGAATCCCGCCTAACCTCTAAGAGGTAGTGACGAGAGGTCGACTTGACACTCACTAAGGTTCAACAAAATGATTAGCAAGATATAATATCAGTAACAGACATACAAGGACTATAAAAGCAGTAAACATTTAAAATAACAGTAATACAAATAAATACTGGAAGTAAATATAAAATTCCTACTTCATTATTCTTTTCTTTCCTTTAAAAATATATCTGAACACTCAAAATCCATAAAAGAATTCTTAACAATTTGACATGCGCATACAGGATAAGGATCATAATGATCATATATGTGCACTGCCGAGGGTCGAACGGTCTGAACCAAAATATATATCTTTCAATCTCGTCGTGGCGTACGACCCGCTTCCATGAGAGTGGGGGAAATAACACTCCGCTCGCAAAATGTAAATTGCGAAGCGGTCACATGCACACACAATCCACACAGTTGTTATTTATAAATTACTCTTCGTGATCCAATCCTTAAAATTTCTTTAATTCCATGATCTCAGGGAAACAAGCCGCATGTAACACTAATTCACTAAGCATATAATTCATTTCAATGAAAACATAAGGCATGGTGTAGGCCTAACTACCCGGACATAACAATAATAGCCACTACGTACGGACTCTCGTCACTTTGTACGTACGTAGCCCCCACAATTATCACATATAGTATTTAAATCTCCTAGGGAGACAGTTTCCCCCTTACAAGTTTATAAAGGAGACTCACCTTGTGTCGAATCTACTCCCGGGACCAAGAACGCGCCCGAAACTCATAACTATACACCCGAGGACTCGAAACTAGCCAAATGTTATACAAATTCATCAGTTTATGCTCAAAGTATGGAAATCCTCATACTACTAAGTCAAATTCTCCATTCTTGAAGAAATCCTAAAATCCAACCCCGGGCCCACATGCTCGGATTCCAAAAATTTTCGAAGGAAACACAAACCCATAGCCTAAGGACCATTAATATACGATTTTTGAATGATTTCATAGTCAATTCACGGGTAGTTTTCTAAATTCTCAAAGGCCCTAGGTTACTACCCAAATTCCTAAATTTTCACTAATTAAGTAGTTAAATTCGACCAACAATGCATTCATTAACTAACTCTAGGATATAATCTACATACCTTTCAGTGATTGGATCGTTGAGCCCTTTTCCCAAGCTCTCAAGGTGTTCTAATGGAGAAAGAAATGAAAAAATAATGAAGAATCCCGTATTTAAGAAACACACTATCTGACAGTGCTTCCGCACCTGCGGCTCGAGGACCGCACTTGCGAGAAAAGGCTCGCACCTGCAGAAATGGACGAGGAAGGCTGGGACCGTACCTGCAGAGAGGAGACCGCATCCGCGGCTCCGCTCCTGCGGAACTTTGTCCGCACTTGCGAATAATGGGCTGCCCGCTGGGGGTCACACCTACGAGGCTGGGACCGCAGGAGCGGTCCCACACCTGCGACTAGGCAACCGCACCTGCGGTCACACCAGAACAGGTGCACCAACAGCTATAGTAGCTGGTTTTTGGCTTCGTGTGGTGTCTGGGAGGCACCTGGGCCCACCCGAGCCCCCGCCCGAATATACCAACAAGTCCCAAATCTTAATACAAACTCGCTCGAGCCTTCAGAATATCCAAAACAACGCTAAAACTCAAAATCACACCTCAAAACCCCTAGAACCAAACTTAGGAACTTTAAGTTTTCTTGACTTCACTAAAAACGCGCCGAACCGACCTATACTACTCAGAATGACACCAAATTTTGCAGGCAAGTCATAAATGACATAACAGAACTACTCCCGGTCCCGAAATTCCGTTTCGACCTCGATAACTCAATAGCACGTCCCAAATAACAATAGGAACCTAAGGAACTCTTATTTCAATATTGGGAGCAGAAATGCTCCCGGGTCATCCAAAACCCATTCCGAACATACACCCAAGTTTGAAATCATCATACGAAGTTACAGGAACCATCGAAACTCGCTTCCGAGGTCGTTTACCCAAAATGTTGACCGAAGTCAAACTTCGCCTTAAAGGACAACCTTAAGGAACCAAGTGTTCCTATAGCACTCTAAACACTTCCGAATCCCGGACCACCCGCGCTCCGCAAGGAATAAATCACAATAAGCCGCTATGGAAAGTTTCATTTAGGGGAAGGGGTCCAACAACGCAAAACGACCGGTCGGCTCGTTACAATAATATAGTATTGAAATCATTTATTAGGATTAGCTTTGATTGTGTTTCCTCGGACACTTGTATAACATTTTGATTCTTAATAATACATTAACCTTTTTATTTTGTGTTCTAACGCTCTTTCTATGGAATAAATTTATGTATCCTAAGTTTTTTTTAACTTGAATAAAATTTTTACTTTAAAAAATAATTAAATTGGATTCTCTTGCTAAATAATTAATTAAAAAAATTTAATTATTTGGTTTTAACATAAAAAATAATTTATTTTATGTTGATTCAGATCTTAATATTAGTTCATCTCTTTTTTTGAATATTTAATTTTAATTATAATTTTATCCACTATAAATTTTATTTTCAAAGAGTAAAAGATTGGTATGACATTTCACTTTTAGATCTTTATATTTGTAGAATCATTAGTGGTAATGACTCTTACCAACCATTTTTTTCCTCTTTATCACACATTTATATTCTTAAATATTTTCTCAGTTGTTGTTAACAATTGGGTATTTTCAATATTACTGGAAAAATTGATAAAAAATATTATTTGAGCAGGAAAATAGCTTAAATATAATATAAAAATATATTATCGTGGGGGTATATTTTTTTTCTCAATTTCAATTTTTTATGTGGTCCATTAATAATACTTTTTTCTGTATTGGACATTATGGAGTAGTAATGTGTTTCCAATACGGAGGACTCTTATGGAATTGATTTTTATAAAAGCTTCCTGTATATTTTTAATAAGAATTTAATAGATAAAATTTTATTAATTTTTAAATATTAAATATTAAAAATTAGCAAAGAAGGTATTGTAGTCCAAAAAATATATTATTGGAGTTATGTCCTTTCCGTATGAGTTCTCCCGCTTAATATTTTAGGGCTATTTTGGTATATTAATAATGTATTTATGCTTTTATAATAATATAGGCTCTCCTTTTTCTAAATGGATTTGGACAATATAATACATTCTCAAATTCGAATTAAATTAGTAATACAAATTTTTAAGAAGTACATCCTAAAAGTAATAGGATTACATGACTAACGATATTTACTTGTTCAATTTTATATGAATTAGAGAGCCCGAAATTAATTATACTAATAGGATTCCTAACGGTAATCGTGCAGGATTCCTAATGTGTAGTATTATGTCCTAAAACTAACAGGATTATAAGGCTAATATTTATAATTCCGATTATGTCCTTTTATTATGAGTTATTATGCTTAGTATTATAAGGTTATTTTAATAAATCGATATTGTATTCATTCTTTTATAATAATATAGATAAATACTTATGAATTGCATCAAAAATAATTTTATGGTGATTTTATCATCTAATTTCATCATTTACATCCATATTATGTTTTAAATATTTTTAATGCATTTGTTATAATTACATTTGCATTTTAAACGCTAAAATTGCACATTTTGCAATAATAGCCCATATATGCTTATAATTACTTTATTTATGCAAAAAATAACCTTTTATATTTTTATAGTGTTAAATAATTGTTATTAGCCATTTTTATGTACAAATAATATTTTTACAATTTATTTATCATTTTTTTACAAAATTATTCATTAATTGAATTGGGTATTTAAGTAATAGCCCGTTTTCTTAATTATTTTCGGACCACCCAGCCCAACTACCTAAATACACTAGCCCAATTCACCCAGCCCAAAACAAATAACCCCCCTAACCCAATACCCGTTTATGCCTGACCCAAATCCCTCCTTCAATCCTGGCCGTTGATCTTTCAAGATCAACGGTCCTTATTCGCCCATTCCTTTTAATTGACCTACCCTCCCCCCAAACCCTAATCACCATCTCTAAACGGCCGCCCTTAAACTCTCTCATCTTCTCCCCTCTGAAACCCTAAATGTTGTCACCCTAATCTCCCTACGATTCAAACCAGATATGGAATTAACCGATGATCTTCTTACCTAATTAATCTTGACTCGCTACTGGTTACTCGATTATGGTATAACATAGTGGCTTGCCTAAAATGGCAAGCCTATTTCCCCATTTCCGGACGAAACCTGGTTCGAACTTCCTCCTTTTTCCATATATGTTCATTTTTTACCTCTTTGGGTACGAATCTCTGAGATTCTATTAATTCTTTATTTACCCTAAAAATTAGGGTTTAGATCTTTTAAGATCTGTTTAAAATTTTTCTTAATTTTTGTTAAAAATCTTCTTTATATTTCCGCGTACCTTTCTATGAATGTTTTGTGTAATTTTTTTAAAAAACATTTCTGACTAATCTCGTTTTCCCTTAAATTAGGGCTAAAGTATTTTTAAGATCTGTTCTGGTTCTATTTTGGTTGAGTATCTTCTTAACGTTCCCGTATATCTGTCTATGTGCATTTTATTTTCGTGATATTGCTGGCTAATTTTATTTGCTCTAAAATTAGAGCTCATATCTGTTATGATTCTTATTTTGTCAACATTTTTTCTTCAATATTTTTCTATATTTGTCTATGTGCATGTCATTTTGATTTTTCTTTGATTATTCCGACTAATTTTACTTACCCCTAAAATTAGGGTTTCAATTCTCATTTCATTTTCCCTTATTGATTCTGTCTATCTATTTAGGACTCTTGCCTTTAATTTAAGAGTTTTTGATTCCCAGACTTGTTTGATTCCTTAAATCACTGTGACTACAGTTTACTCGTCTATGCACTGTTATTTCTAGCTTATCTTAATAATGTTCTGATTTCTTTCCTTAATTACTTGATTGATTATTTTCATGCTTATGCACCCTAGTGTAATGCTATTTAAACCCTTCCCTCCTTCCCTTAGAAAAAAAAAAGAACGAAGAACTTTCACTACTTTCACTACTAAAACTCTATATTATATACTACTATTATATTCTGTTTTGATTCCTGAACGACTGGAAGCCAAAGCCAGAAATATCCATCGTTGTTTGCTTCTATTGATAATCACTACCTCATTGCTTAACCTTTCTCTGTTTTATTCGAACTAGTAAGTCACTGAAACCTCTCTACCATTTCAATTGTTCAATATGCTATTAGATTCCTTGCTCTATGTGTGTTACACTTGTTTAACTTAGTAGACTAATTGATCGAACCCGCTTAATCATGTGTACTTAAGACCATCTTCAAGAATGTCCAATATCTTTCCCTAAGACTGGTTCAACATGTATCTCTTAGTTTGTTTCGAATTCGTTAGTATATCATTCCATTGAATTTGTGCTCATTATGCTACTAGTTCTTACTAATCACTAGTATGAAGGTTGATTCATGATTGATCAATGAATTTCTTCTATATAACTTGTCATAATTTGAATACTATACTGCCTTTGTGAAGCATGTTTTGGGTCTCTTGTTAAAGTTTCAAACTTGTCAGTTTCCAAATTATTAGCTTCAAAGTGTTTATCTTTGTTTCTGTGTGTGACTCTACCCCTAAGCCTGACTCCAAATCCTGCCCTGCACTCTTTTGAATCCCAAAAATCTTTGCTGAAATAATTTTAGTATTGTCCTCGGCCTTCTTGGTATGAGTACCGCTCAGGGTTCATGAAGCCTTTGGGAACTCTGACACACTAGAGGACTAGGCTTGGTATGCTTGTGCTTTAAAACATAAATGAGTCAATCACTTTGTGGTTCTATGAACACTGGATTTTTGGAGAAGTTGTAAATTGAAGGGCCTGATCCAAATGTTGTTTTAGACCTGCTGAAAGCTTCCTATAGTTCACACACTTTGTAATTTATTCAGTTGTTTATGTTCTGTAATAATTATTTGTAATAACAATTGGGGGTGATAATAAAATTGGGAAATGGGTTTATTTGATATTTTTTGTGGGTATATAACATGCCTTTAGGTTTTCTGCTACTATTATGTTAGATAACATGCCTTTAGGTTTTCTGCTACTATTATGTTAGATAACATGCCCATAGGTTTTGTTTTATGCCCAGAAATTGTGTGCTAAAATCTGCCTAAATGTTTAATTCTGCCATCGCATGTTAGAAACCCTGCTTATATGGATTTGATTATGTGAGTATACTGTCTGTTTTGCTTCGCATGATTAGATACCATGATTATAGGAAATGCAATAATAAGTTTAAATTACAGCATACTCACATTTGTTTACTTAGAAATCCTGTTTATAGGCCTTAATCAATCGTCATTATCGCCTAGTTAATATGCATGTCTTTAAGAATTAATAAACAGACTCAATCATTAAGAGTAGAACTCATGCTCATAAGGATAACTATCATTTGTGCCAATACCAAAAACAGAATCTGCCTAATGTCTTGCTAACTACCACTAGAACGCACGCCTATATAAGTAAGTAATAATTTTGAACTTTCTCTGTAGTCAATTGTTGAATAAGCCACCTAGATAACCTGCCTATAGGTTCAAATGCTCTAAATTGAAATCAATGGGCAATTACAGAATCACCTGGGAATTACTGTCAGCATGTTTAAATTATAGAATTACCTAGAGGCACTTTTCGTAAACTGTCAGCATGTTTAAAATCCAGAATCACATAGAAACCATGTCTATATGATTCAATAGCCTTAACTATTAAAATTTCCAATACACCAATGTGTTCGTGTGCATCTGCTGCTTTATGTGTGGGGGCTAAATTGAGCTTTTATCTGCTTCTGTATCAAAAGTCCAATATGTTTTGTATGTCGCTTAGTTTTACAATTTTGAACAACCTAAGTTGAGTCTAGAACCATCCAAAAAATAGAGGTCCCAATGTCTCTAGGACAATAGGTAAGGGACGGGTAGTGCACGCATAGGACACGAGTTAGAATTGATTAGAGCGTTTTAGGTAAAATCTTAAAGATAGTAATCGGGTAGCAGGAGATGATAGTATGTGCCCGCTGAATAATATGAGTAATACCCACGTCTTGGGGGAGTTACGAAGTATTATTATGTTGCACGGGGTGATCCTATAGTCAAAAACAAATAGGACCCCCATCCCTATTAAATATTTCCTCCTCTTTATTTATCAGACTTATTCACATAAATTAAGTTCCGCCAGGACCCATCATTATGGACCTCGAGGGGTGCCTAACACCTTCCCCCTCGAGGTAATTTGAGCCCTTACCCGATCTTTGACGATGCAACTAGAATAACTTGAATCATTTGCAATAGGTGCCCAACACACTTTAATCCGTTAGGTGGCGACTCTCTCAATAACCAATTCCTTTCCCTTCTCAAAAGGAGTTATCAAACGTCGAAACCCGATTTCGCAAGAAAAAAAGGGCGCGGCAGCATGGAGACTCTGCTGGGGATATATTTAGGCTCTTACCTTAACGAACTTGGTTTGTGAATTAGTATTTCTCCCATTTACACTTTGTTATTGCAACATGCACACCCCTTTCCCATTTTCCTTTATATGAGCATACTTTCCATCCTTCGCTTAATCTGGTTGCAACATGCATTTCCCATCATAATTTAAATTATACTCACTAAATTCACTCTTTAAATTTTGTCATGTCTTTCCCGTTTTATCTAGGGGTGGGCATCGGTCGGTTCGATTCGGTTGTGAATATTATCGGTTCGACATATCGGTTACCGGTTTATAAATATGTAAAACCGATAAGCGAACCGATAATAAATTGGTTATCGATTATCGGTTAATCGGTTATCAACAGTTATCGGTTTACCCGATAGAAAAACTCAATCCAGATCAAAACTTCTTCAGAAGCTCGCAACTGAAGATTTTCTTATTGTTTTAGTCCTTTAGACATAAGATGTCAAAATGTATCTAATTAGGATTGTAACCACAAACAAAAACAACTACTACCATAGGATAAGCTCAGCGACTTTAACTTGAATTAGTCAAAAACATATAATAATGTATACTTATAACAATTAGTAGCAGCATAATTCCATTCATTACCTCCACATATTGCAATGGAATGTCAGCAACAAGTTGTGACACTACACTGACTCTTTCTATCCTACTCATGTTCAGTATCCTTTTAATACAAAATTATTTACAAATACAATAATGAGAACTGGCAAGAAGAACAAGAGTATTCAATAGTGTTTCAAACTCCAAAAACTGTAGAAAACAGTACTAATTGTTTAATACGTCAATAACAGTTATCCAAAATTAAGAAAGGAAAATAAAAATCATAAAATATGAGCACAACATAAAGAATATTTAACAGTCAAATATCCCTATATGAAGATGAAGACTTTGAGGAAATTCACTGAAGAGTGCGGCTGAGAGGGAATATGAGACAATGAAGCCCTAGATATATGTATATACTTAAGGGTAATGTCATAATTGTATTAATTCTTACTGGGTTATCAGTTAACCCATTAACAAAACTGGCAAACCGAGGCCCGAACTGATAACCCAATAGTGAGAAAATTTTAAACCGTTACCGAACCATTAATCCAATAACCCGATACTGATAGCCCAATAAGATTTTTTCGGTTCGGGCTATCGATTTTACCTGATATATGCCCAGCCTTAGTTTTATCGCTTTTTCATTAAACGAACTAACTCTTTTTTGTTTTCTTTCTTTCTTGTCTTTACAATTATTAAGTGTCGCATTTTATTGCTTTCATCATGCAAAATACTTGAAAACGTGTTATTTTTCTTTTGCATAAATACATGTTCGACATCATATTCCACTTGTGCATAACCAATACCATAGTGGCACTTGACGAGTGTCCGCACTCTTCCTATATTACCTTTTTTTTAAATTTGCAAAGGCTTATTTGCGGTAAAACTAGTCGATCAGCAGTGCAGTCGATGGTTCTGTGCCTTTCCCTCTCAAGTTGTCCGCTTGAGGGTACCAGTCTAGACTTCTATAAACCTTACTCTGATAATAACTGTACATGAATCATGATCAAACCCTAGCAAGGGTTAATATGTTGTCCGCATAATTACCTTCTAAGGAAAAGCCTTTTCCAAAGCCCATCGTGTCACGACCCTAAAACCAATCCGGTCGTGATGGCGCCTATCGTGGAACTAGGCAAGCCTACACTCTTAACCAATTCGATTTCTATAGTAACAATATTTAAATATTACCCGTTATCATCAGAGGAAACTGAAGTAAAAGATAAAATCAAACCCAAATTTACTGTAAAAAAGAGAAATCCCAAAATCTGGGGTCACTAAGTCATGAGCCATAATACAACCGTGCCAAAATACATCAATACAACATTTTTCTGGGAAATAACTAACAAAAATAAACAAAGGAAGATAGGGAAAGAGAAAGGCGGGTCAGCGAGTGCCAAGCAGCTACCTCGCTCTCTCCAAGATGAACTGTTGCAAATGATCAACTGGCACTATCGTGACCTGGGATATCTGAATCTGCATACAAGGTGTAGGGGTTAACGTGAGTACACCAACTCAGTAAGTAACAAGCCCAAACTGTGGGCTGAGAGGTAGTGACAGACTAAACCTCAATATTTATAATATGATCAACATACAGAATTTAGGCATGCTTTCAGTTAACTATACAGCTCAAAGTGATAAGATAAGCATCGTTCCGAACAGTTTAACATATATATAACTCAACTTATTCTACATGCCAATGCATTAACACTATGAAATGCACAATGTGCTCCCACTCTCAAATACTCATCCACTCAGTACTGTATATGGCCCGCATGGCCCTAGGAAGATCCATCCCAGAATATATACACATCAGAGAGAAGTCACTCAGTACCGAGGAAGGCCGATCCAGACCTATGGAGAAGATCCATCTCCAGATAATGATACACCTCACAACCACTCGGTACTGTATATGGATCAACGGCCCAGGGAAGATCCATCCCAAAATACGTATACACATCACTGACATCAGTCGCTCAGTACCGAGGAAACCAGGCCAATCCAGCCTTATGGAGAAGATCCATCTCCGCAAGATCCATGTCCAGGGAAGATCCATCCGTTAAATATCACTGTGCTCACTAGGGGTGTGTTACAGACTCCGGAGCGGCTCCTACAGCCCAAGCTATATCATAAGCCAGATCCAAGCATAAATCAATATAACATGTTGCGGCATGCAGCCCGATCCCATATTTGTCACTCAATATCAGGCTCTCGACCTCACCCAGTCATCACTGTCTAGTCTCGCTCACATGGGCTCACAATGCATGAACTAGCTCGAACCAATGATATAATATGCAAAACAACAATTACCGAGACTGAGGCATGATAAGATATGCAATGACCGCACGTATCAGAATCTGAACAGACCAATTACCAGATCCATATCATCGCCGGCATAACCATAAAAAAGATCATTAAAAAAGCGAGGACTGAGTATATAATATGAATAAAACACATGATATGACAGCAATAAACACCACTCGGGTCTCAACAACATCGGTGTGAAGCCTTAACATAATATCTATCATGATTTCTGGCATGTTTGCATTAAGACAATCGCTCGGGTCTCAACAGTATCGGCGTGAAGCCTTAACATAATATTTAGCATGATTTCTATCATGTTCACATCAGTCACATTGACAGAAGCACAGATATCAACAAAAGAGAACCAATAAACGGTGCCATGGAATGAACCAGGTCACAAGTCTCACGGTGCACGCCCTTCACTTGGCATGTGCGTCACAAATTCTAATCACATAACACGTAATTCGGGGTTTCAAATCCTCAAAACCAAGTTTGGAAACGTTACTTACCTCAATCAAGCCAAAACTCTACTCCACAATGCCCTTGCCGCTCAACTCGGCCACAAATCACCCCACATCTAACCAAAATCAGTATTATATCATCAATATATGCCAAAGGAACGAAGCCCACATCAAAATTATCAAATTACATAAAAAATCCCGAAATTGGCCAAACCTGGCCCACGGGCCCATGTCTTAGAATCCGATAAAAATCACGAAACCAAAATCCTTATCCTCTCACGAGTACATACATACCAAATTTACCAAAATCTAACTCCGTTTGACCCCTCAGTCACCCAAATCTTAGTCTCAATTTCCAAGCCCTAATTCCCCATTTTCACCCTTAAATCCCACAAATTTCATGCTTAACTAACTGAAAATTACCATAGAATCGAGTATTGAGTTCAAAAACATTACACCAAAGTGTTTCCCCTTGAATCCCTCTTCAAAATCCCTCAAAAGCTTCGATCCTGTCTTCAAAAATGGTGGAAATAATAAAAATTCGCGAAGGGTTTAATTTATACCATTCTGACCAGCTAAACCGCACCTGCGGACTCCTTCTCGCACATGCGCAGCCGTTTATGTGGTCCACCTAACCGCACCTACGACTTTTCACTTAAATACCACGACATCATCTGCGCACCAGGAACCGCACTTGGGGACCCGCATATGCGTCAAACCCACCGCATATGTTGTTCTTCCCTTGGCCTTCAAATTTTACATCTGCGGCTACCTTATAGCATCTACGACCTCGCATCTGCGGTCCCCTATCCGTAGGTGCGGAAACATCGGAAACAACCGCTTCAGCTGCACAACTCTCAATTCCAAACTTTCTGATAACCAACTGAAATCATCCCGAGCCCCTCGGGGCCTCAACAAAATATACCAACACATCAACTATCAACCCAAGAACTTGGTCGAACCCTCGGAACACTCAAAAACCACATCAATACACCAAATTAACACGAAGTTCAAGCCTAAGGATTCTAAACTTCTGAAATTCGCCAACGATGCCGAAACCAACCAAACCACGTCCAAATGACCTGAAATTTTGCATACACATCACAAACGATACTATGAACCTATAACTTCTGAAATTCCATTCCGACCTTGATATCTTATTTTCCACTGCGACCGAAAATTGCCACGGACCTCCGAATAACATTCCAAACACACTCCTAAGTCCAAAATCATCTAACGAAGCTATCCGAACCAAAAAAACAAATTTCGAGATAATTTACTTATAAGTCAACTTCCAGTTGACTTTTCCAACTAAATAGCCAACTTAAGAGACTAAGTGTCTCATTTCTCTCCAAAATCACTTTGAACCCCAGCCGACCAACCCAACACAACATAAACGAGCTGAACCACACACAATGAAGCAAAAATAGGGGAAATGGGGCTAAAACTCTCGGAACGACCGACCGGGTCGTTACACATCGGGATTTCCATAATCCCAAAGGGCACAATCGTGATATGTGCATTATTTGTAGAAAACATGTTGATATGCTAATCATTAATGTTTAAGTAGTTGAACCCGTAGGGGGAAAAGGTCTAACTTTGTTTATTCTGAAGATAATGAGGCACGAAGTCCCCAGGTTCGGCATGGTCCGGAACATACCACCTTTATTGCTATATTGGTGGAAAATCTTTCGCCAAGCTACAAAAATCATGCAAAGAGGGTTCTCGAAAATCTACCCTCCTTGTTAGACATCCATCCAAATAACATATTGATCGGGGATGCTACCAAGTTCTGGGATGGAGAAAGGGTCGTATTCTGTTTTGGCAATGTAGAAATGACTCCCCTCCTAGAGGAAATAGGGGGTTTCGCTAGGTTACCCTGGGATAGTCCTGGTTTGTTGGTGCCAGAAAATCGCACTGCTAGGGGGTTTCTGAAAATGATGGGTCTAAGAAAGAATGATGATTTAGTCTTCCTGAAGAAGTCCTACATACCTTTCGACTTCCTCTACAAACGTTATGGACACAACAAATCCTACTGTATTTTTCATGATGAATTCTCCATCACTTCCCTGGGTTGGATGCATCGCCGGGTTTTTGTATTCGTCATCTGCTTTTTGCGTATGATAATGTTTCCAATCCAAGGAGAAAGGATTCACACTAGGTTTGCTATGGGAACTAAGGCTTTAATGGAAGGAATTGAGAGACAAACATACACTATTGTCCCAATGATCATAGCAGAAATGTACCGAGCTCTGGACCGTTGCGAGAAGGGGTTCAGACATTTTGAGGGTTGCAATTTGTTGATGCAGATTTGGTTGTTGGAGCATCTTCAAAAAGGCCATTACCGTCAGGAATTTCCACGAAGACCATGGAATGACCACATAGCTTTCCATAATCCAAAAATAATGACCTTCATCCCAGACAGATTTACACAATCGGAGAACGCTATAGATTGGCTACACTTTTTCAGCAATCTGACCAAGGACAAAGTCCATTGGATGTTCGAGTGGTTCCCTACTAGCGAACTCATCATCAGATCCAGGGATGTTCCATATTTGGTGTTGATTGAGTTGAGGTGCATATATCCATATGTTCCTATCAGGGTCATGAGACAAGCTGGAAGAAAACAAGTCATACCGCGAGTCTCCAAAATGAGTCATTACAAAGCAGATTTTCAAGATGATGCCATCCCGTACAAATTTGAGGCCCAACACATGTCGCATTTGAAGATTATTGTGGAAAAGCATACCATTGAGCCGGATCGATACCACGCAGGTCATGTGTATTTCTACCTATTGTGATTGGGGGATAACATAGCAGGAATAGTCAAGCCAGGGATCAGTCGAGAATACAAGGTCATAGATGAAGCTGCTGAAGCACTGGTGAAATATAAGAGCTTGCGCAAAAGAATCCTTGAGTCCGAGGCCAGGCATCTGGAACAACAAAAGGTAGACATGGATTCAGTTAACGAGTAGAGGGAAATGGCTAAAAAGTCGACAGAAAGGTTGGAATATTTGGAGCAGGGTCTAATGGAACTGGAAGGAAAGCTGAGAAAAAGGCTCGTATACTGTTAGAATGCAGAGGGAAATGAAGGAGGACACCTAGCAAGGGCGTATCTGGTGTTGGACATGCGCAACCTGGGAAATATGACTGATGGGGCCAAGAAGGCCAAGCCTGGAGAAGGTCCCTCTGGGAGCAAGTAGATTAGAATTATTCGTTTTTGAATTAGAATGTAATAAGGCAAATGCCATTAGTGACTCATTTATTTATTGTCGTTTTTAAAGGTTTAACTTATTTATTACATTAATGAAATGAGGAAATTGTCATCATTATGTTTCTCCAAATATAGATGTCGCTTAGCCTACCTCGGGCACAATGAGGTCCCCAAATTAGGACACGAATTTATAATTCCGCAATATATGTTTAAATACTGCAAATGTCTTTTCAAAACCCCTCCTGACTTGTTTACCTTTTTGTTTTTATTTTGATTATTCCCATCCCCTAAGGTTGGTTCGCACATACTGGCATCATCATTATACCATACCAGATCCAAAAGCCCTCCACCTCCTTCTCCTCCTCCTCCTCCAAGTGATCCAAAAACATTACTATTTCTTACATTGATGAACCAACGACTATGAAATGTAATGAGACAACGCAACATAAGGATAGTGATTCGGAAGAGATAGAAGAAGAAGATGTGATACCTAAGGAAATCATTAGAGAAGTTGAGAACTCTGAGAACAAACCTAAGTCCAACCCTGACAAAACTGAGGTGGTCAACTTGGGAGATTCTGAAACTATCAAAGAAACTCGCATAAGTATTCACTAGTCACCGTCAGAGAAGGAAGAACACACTCATTTCCTTAGAGAGTATGAGGAAATTTTTGCATGGTCATATGACAATATGACCGGGTTGAGCACATATATAGTGGCTCACAAGTTGCCTACCAATCCAATGTGTCCACCAGTAAAGCAGAAACTCAGGAAGTTCAAACCAGACATGAGCCTGAAAAATCAAGGAGGAAGTCACTAAGCAAAACAAACCAAAAGTCCTCAAGATAGTTGAATATCCGACTTGGTTAGCCAACATTTTGTCGGTTCCAAAGAAAGACGGGAAGGTCATGGTATGTGTCGACTATCAGGATTTAAACAGAGCAAGTCCCAAAGATGATTTCCTACTACCAAAAATACACATATTGATCGATAATTGCACCAAGCATGAGCTCCAGTCCTTTGTCGATTGCTTTGCGGGCTATCATCAAATTTGGATGGATGAAGAGGACGTAGAAAAAACAACTTTCATTACACCATGGGGAGTATACTGCTACAAAATGATGCCATTCGGTCTAAAGAATGTTTGGGCCACCTACAAGAGGGCCATGACAACCATTTTCCATCATATGATACACAAGGAGATAGAGGTATTTGTGGACGATGTCATCATCAAATCCAAGAAAGCCACAGATCACATAGCAGATTTGAGAAAGTTTTTTGACCGGCTGTGGAGGTACAATCTAAAGTTGAACACCGTAAAATGTGCC
Source organism: Nicotiana paniculata (assembly GCA_005239505.1). NCBI lineage: Eukaryota > Viridiplantae > Streptophyta > Magnoliopsida > Solanales > Solanaceae > Nicotiana > Nicotiana paniculata. The sequence goes on along the minus strand of ML354006.1, from coordinate 109,426 downwards.
TTTGGAGTTCCTACCGGAAAATTGTTAGGATTCATTGTCAGCCGCCGAGGAATCGAGTTGGACCCGTCAAAGGTCAAAGCTATCCAGGAGTTACCGCCACCAAAGAAAATGAAGTACGTGATGAGTTTCTTGGGACGTCTCAACTATATCAGCCGCTTCATAGCATAATCCACGGTGATATGTGAACCAATTTTCAAAATGCTAAAGAAGGATGCCGCAACCATTTGGACTGAGGACTGTTAGAAGGCTTTTGACAAAATGAAGGAATACCTATCCACACCACCAGTCCTAGTCCCACCAGAAACTAGTAGGCCACTACTACTCTACATTTCCGTATTAAATGGGGCTTTCGGTTGTGTCTTGGAACAACATGACGAGACTGGGAGAAAAGAGCAAGCCATATATTATCTGAGTAAGAAGTTCACACCTTATGAAGCACAGTATTCTTTTCTAGAACGCACATGCTGTGCTCTAACATGGATAGCTCAGAAAATAAGGCACTACTTCTGTGCCTATACCACGTACCTCATATCAAGGATGGATCCTATGACGTACATCTTTCAGAAGCCTATGCCTACAGGAAAGCTGGCCAAGTTGCAAATATTATTGAGTGAGTTTTATATCATCTATGTGACTCAGAAGGCAGTTAAGGGACAAGCATTATTAGATGACCTTGCCAAAAATCCCGTAGGAGGAGAATACGAACAACTAAAAACGTATTTTCATGACGAAGAGGTGTCATTCGTAGGAGAAGATATTGATGAAGCCTACGATGGTTGGAGACTATTTTTTGATGGAGCTGCAAATTTTAAGAGAGTCGGTATCGGAAACCGGTCAGCACTACCCGGTGTCCGAAAAAATCAAGTTTCCATGCACCAATAATATGGCGAAGTATGAAGCCTGCATATTAGGGCTCAATTTGGATGTCGACATGAATGTTTAGAAATTGCTGGTGATTGGTGACTCAGATCTGTTGGTGCTCTAGGTACAAGGAGAACGGGCTACAACGAATACCAAGATAACATATAAGAGATGATGAGAAGGTTCACAAAATAGAGTTCCGACATGTCCCAAGAATTCAGAATGAATTTGCAGATGCATTAGCCACTTTGTCCTCCATGATACAACATCCGGACAAGAATTTCATTGATCCCTTTCCAGTGAGAATCCATAATCAACCAGCTTATTGTGCTCACGTCGAAGAAGAAACGGATGGAAATCCGTGGTTCCATGATATTATGGAATATTTGGCAAAAGGAGAATATACAAGTCATGCAAGCCACACTAAAAAAATGCACACTTCGAAGGTTGTCCAACCATTTCTTCCAAAGCGGAGGATTTCTGCATAGAAGAACTCTTGATCTAGGTCTATTAAGGTGTGTTGATGCCAAAAGAGGCTTCCAAATTGCTTGAGGAAATACATGACGGAACCTGCGGCCCATAAATGAATGGTTTCGTCCTAGCGAGGAAGATACTCAGAGCCGGATATTTTTGGATGACTATGGAAACAGACTGCATCTGGTATGTCCATAAATGTCACCAATGCCAAATACACGCAGATATGATATGGGTTCCACCAAACGAGCTCAATGCAACAAGTGCACCTTGGCCTTTTGACGCTTGGGAAATGTATTTCATCAGTCCAATCGAACCCACTACTTCGAACGGGCACAGGTTCATTTTAGTGGCCATCGATTATTTCACAAAATGGGTTGAAGCTACATCCTACAAAGTTGTAACCAAGAAAGTCGTCGCAGGTTTTGTTAGGGATCGTATTGTTTGCCGATTCGGGGTTCTAGAATCCATCATCACTAACAATACCGCCAATCTCAACAGTAATTTAATGAAAGCTATGTGTGAAACTTTCAAAATCAAGCATAAGAATTCCACAGCATAAGGGCCTCAAATGAATGGAGCTGTAGAGGCCGCCAACAAGAATATCAAGAAGATACTAAGGAAGATGGTAGAAAATCACAAGCAATGGCACGAGATGTTACCATCTGCCTTACTGAGATACCGCACTACAGTTCGCACATCAACCGGGGCAACTCCTTACCAATTGGTCTATGGTACTGAAACCGTCATTCCTGCCAAGGTAGAAATTCCATCTGTGAGTGTACTATCTGTTTTGCTTCGCATGATTAGATACCATGCCTATAGGAAACGCAATAATTAGTTTAAATTATAGCATACTCACATCTGTTTACTTAGACATCATGTTTATAGGCCTTAATCAATCGTCACAAATCGCCTAGTTAATATGCATGTCTTTATGAATTAATAAAAAGACTCAATCATTTAGAGTATAACTCACGCTCATAAGGATAACTATCATTTGTGCTAATACCAAAAACGAAATCTGCCTAATGTCTTGCTAACTACCACTGGAAAGCATGCATATAGGAGTAAGTAATAATTTTGAGCTTTCTCTGATGTCAACTGTTGAATAAGCTACATAGATAACCTGCCTATAAGTCCGAATGCTCTAAATTGAAATCAATAGGCAATTACAGAATCACCTAGGAATTATTGTCAGCACATTTACATTACAGAATTACCTAGAGGTACTTTTCATAAACTGTCAGCATGTTTAAAATCCAGAATCACATAGAAACCATGTATATAGGATTCAATAGCCTTAACTGTTAAAACTGCCAATACACAAATGTGTTCGCGTGCATCTGCTACCTTATGGGTGGGGGATAAATTGAGCTTTAATCTGCTTCTGTATGAAAAGTCAAATATGTTTTGTAAGTTGCTTAGTTTTACAATTTTGAGCAACCTAAGTTGAGTCTAGAACTATCCAAAAAATAGAGGTCCCAATGCCTCAAGGACCATAGGTAAGGGACGAATAGTGCACGCATAGGACACGAGTTATAATTGATTAGAGAGTTTTAGGTAAAAACGGTAGCAGGAGATGATAGTCTGTGCCAGCTGAATAATATGAGTAACAGCTCCGTCTTGGGGGAATTATAAAGTATTATTTATGTTGCACGGGGTGATCCTACAGGCTAAAAAACTTAGGACCTCCCATCCCTATTAACTAATTCCTCCGCTTTATTTATCATACTAATTCACATAAGTTAAGTTCGGCCATGGAACACCGTTGTGGACCTCGAGGGGTGCCTAACACCTTCCCCTCGAGGTAATTTGAGCCCTTACCCGATCTTTGGTGACGCAAGTAGCATAACTTGAGTCATTTGCAATAGGTGCCCTAACGTACCTTAATCCATTAGGTGGCGACTCTCTCAATAACCAATTCCTTTCCATTCTCCAAAGGAGTTGTCAAACGTCGAAACCTAATTTCACAAGAAAAAGGGGGCGCGACAACTACTTAGCCATTTAGAAATGTAATGCATAAACCCAAATTCTCGGGAAGGTTAGCCAAATGGGCTGTTGAGGTCATCATGTATGATATTGAATATCCGCTCCGAACCGCCATCAAATCTCAAATTTTGGCAGACTTTGTGGCCAACTTTATGCCAGCTCTGATACCCAAAGTCGAAAGGGAGTTATTATTGAACTCAGGGACTTCTTTGGGGATCAGTACCCTCTTTACAGTTGACGCATCGAGCACAAATGGGTTCGGACTTGGCATCGTATTAAAGCCACCAAAGGGAAATTTAGTTAGACAATCTATTAGAACTGTAATATTTACTAATAACTAGGCCGAGTACGTGGCCATGATTGCAGGTCTCGAACTAGCCAAAATCTTGGGGACGGAGGTGATCGAAGTAAGTGGGATACCCTCCTTGTGGTAAACCAAGTTAATGGGACGTTCAAGGTAAGAGAGGAACGAATGCAAAGATACCTAGATAAATTACACGTAACATTACACCAGTTTGAGGAATGGACTCTACAACACATGCCTCATGATCAAAGGAATGTGGCCGATGCCCTTGCTAATTTGTGATTGTCGGTAGAAGATGATGAGCTCCATTCGGGGGCAGTCCTACAACTAATGAGATCGGTGGTCGAAGAAGGTCGTGCCGAAATAAGCTCAACGAGCCTAACATAGGACTGGAGAAACAAATATAAAAAATATTTGAAAACTGAAAAATAACCCTTTGATCCAAATGAATTGAGGGCCCTACGTACGAAGGCAACAAAATTTAGTTTGTCTGAGGAGGAAATCTTATTCAGAAGAACGTCGATGTCCCGATCATGATATGTCCAGGACTGGGAGATAACTAGTACATTCTGAGGGAAATTCACGAAGGCACCTGCGGAAATTATTCAAGTACCGAAGCACTGGTGCGAAAAATAATCAGGGACAGCTACTATTAGATGAACATGGAATGTGATGCAAAGGAGTTTGTAAGAAGATGTGATGAATGTCAAAGTCATGATCCAATGATTCATTAAGACGGGGAGCTGCTGCATTCGGTCTTGTAACCGTGTCCGTTCATGAAATGGGGGACGGACATTGTCCCCCTTCCACGGGCACTCGGTAAGGCTCAATTTATATTATTTATGAATGACTATTTTTCGAAGTGGGTGGAAGCCTAGGCATATGAGAAGGTCAGAGAAAAAGAAGTCATCAATTTTATTTGGGATCACATCATATGTCAGTTCGGAATGTCGACCGAGATAATGTGCGAAAATGAGAAACAGTTCATTAGTAGAAAACTAAGCAAGTTTCACAAAGATCATAAGATCAAAAGGATCCTATCAACACCCTATCACCCTAGTGGGAACGGACAAGAAGAATCCACCAATAAAACCATAATCCAAAAACATAAAATGAGGTTGATCGACGCCAAAGAAAAATGGAAGGAGATCCTGCTCGAAGTCCTGTGGACATATCATACGACTTTGAAGTCTAGTACCGGGGCCACTCCGTTCTCGATGGTTTACATTGTTGTAGCTCTGATACCGGTCGAAGTCGGAGAACCAAGTCTTAGGTTTCGATATGCTATCGAAGAAATAAATAACGAGACCCTGAACACGAGCCTAGAACTGCTAGACAAAAGGCGTGATGTCGCCCTTTTTTGAATGGCAGCCCAGAAAAACGAATCGAGAGATATTACAATCGAAGAGCCAACCTTTGACACTTTAGTGTCGAGGACTTGGTGTTAAGGAAAGTTACATTGAAAACTCGGAATCCTAACGAAGGAAAATTAGGAAGGTCCGTATCAATTATCGAGATCACCGGAAAAGGGTCGTACAAACTCGGAACAATGAATGGGGAACAACTACCGAACAACTAGAACATAACTTACTTAAAGAGATATTACTGCTAAGGTACGATCCGATCACCTTCTTTTACTCATCCGAATTTTGGACAGGCAGTTGCAGTTACCCAACACAAATTTCTAGACCTGAAAGCACGCGTTGTACTCTTTTTCCCTTAATCCGATTTTGTCCTAAATGGGTTCTCCGACAAGGTTTTTAACGAGAGGACAATGGATCGTGCTAACTTAGAATCGAAGTTAAGTGTATTCGAGGCTTCTCTACGATAAACCCTGAACACTAGGGGGCACGACCCGTAATAAATGATTTTTTTGCTCAAGTAATCTAGGCTCGGTCGATAGGATTATCTGTAAGGGCCAAACATTCGAATGAACCGTGCCCACATAGATCACCCGAGCCCGGACACAAAACACACGTTTAACTTTGTATACTGCGTACAAAATTGAAAGGAATCTCTACCTTATGGATAACACATTCAGCCCTTTGAAAGATATTTCATTTGGTTATCCAAAGACATCAAGCCTAAGGGTCACATCACTAGGGGATTGCCGTCGAAGGCAAGTCCAGACATTCCGGGATATTGAAACTAGAGGGAACGAAGTTTATTTGGCATTTCCCGGACTTTAAAAGCTACGGCTAACCTCATTCGGGACTGTTATCTTAGGAAAGTCCGAAAAACTCGAGGTGATAAACCCACTGGGTAACACCTAAACAAAAAGACTACGACTATATTAAAACTGATCGGAGATATCCGAAACCCGTAAACAAAAAATACCCTCGGCAAATTATAATCTAAAAAATTATAAGTACATTGGGGAAAAGTTTCTGGTCATACCGAATCGCCATGATGCCTTAAGTAAAATGAAATCGAAGGCAAGGCTTGTTCGAACCTCCGAACATGACCTAACTATTTCATGCTAAGGCATTTCGATCCTTGCAAACATAAAAATAATGCAAAGGAAAAACTCAGAAATTATCGAAGGGAAATCATGTATTATATATACATATAGTCTTTACAAAGGCAAAACAACCTTGACAAAAGGAATAAAAATACAAAAAAAGAAAGGAAAATGCACAAGGCAACTAAACGACCTTTCGGATCTGCTCAAACCCTCGGAGTCTTCTTCATCTTCGGGATAAAATAGCTTCTTGGCCTTAGCTTCGAGCCCCTTGGCATTCTAAATTTTGGCCGATAAGTCAAAACCCCAAGCATGAACCTCCTCTAGGGCCTCCCTTCGGGATTGCCACTTCGCGTACTCGACGATATCCTTTGTTCAGTCCTGGGCCTCCTCGGCATCGGATTTATATAGGGCCACCATCTCATCGGCATTAGCTTTAACCACCACGGCCAATGACTTGGTTGTGTCAAGCTGCTTGGTCAAAATTTTTTGATCAGAGGCAGCCGAACATAGCTGAGACTGGAGGTCTTCAACATTTTTGGCCTACACCTTGTCCTTTTTCCTTTGCCGCTCGAAGCTAGACCTCATCCAAAGTTAGTTGTGCCTGAGCAGTCTCTTTTTTCGAGGCCAGATGGTCCAGTCTGCCTCTCCATTCTTTGGTCTCGGCCTTAATTGCATCCATCTCAGCTCGGAGTTGGTCGATCCGATCAATCTTTCGTTGACCCTGCAGATTTTGACCATCAATCACCAAATATAGTTCATCGTCACTAACCGCAAATATTTTTACCTGCTCGACTAGGTCGCCATGCTCCTTCGGAGAAACCTCCAGCTCAGCTTGGAGACTCTTAACCTCCCCTTCAAACTACTCGCTGAGAAGTTTATAATCATCTCTCTTCTCAGTGAGCCCTCAAAACACGGCTTCAAGTTATTTCAGCTCATCCCGGTATTAGAGAAAAGTCTCGTGGTGAAGCACCGAGGCCTATAATCACAAAGAAAACATGTTAGAGTTATCTATAAAATAGCTTTAGTACAAATTGAAAACCATCAAGGAATATCTGAAGTTACCCGGTTTATTTAACACCTGTTGTGCTTTGTTGAACAGTTTGGTTGCATCCACATCGTTTATCTTAGACTGTTCATCCTCGGTAACCAGCCACCGAAGATAATTAGCCACCCCTACGAGGGAAGAGAGGACCTGAGCGTCCTCCGGAAGGGAGATAATAATGGATTGCTCTTGGCCAAGATCCACACTCAGAGCAGGGAGTCGATTGACTAGCTTTGGGCTTAAGGAAGGCTCGTTTTCTCCCAAATATGGTCTCTTACTTGGTATTTCTAAGTCACCCAACCCAGTGACATCCTCTGTGGCCGTGGAGTCCACTCTGTCAAAAAAGTTGCGGAAGGGGTTGTTCGGTCCATGGGCCCCCTTATTAGGGCGTCCTTTAGCTGTTTTGGGCCTAATTATACATGGATACAGTAAACGAGGGTGACTCGGTGATCTCTATCACACCAATTAATTCCTTCGGGGCATTGCCCATATCTTGGGAAGCTTCATTCTCGGCTTCCTCCTCGATCTCCTAACTTGATGAATATCGAACTCACCTCCCTCTGGTTCGGAGGCCCTTTTCCCTTCGAGCCGCGATGGCATGTTGGCCACCATATCGAAGGCTTATTCTTCTTCTTCTTCTTCTTCTTCAGATTCGTCTCTCAGTCAATAGAGTGAATCCGAAGACGCTGCTCGAGCACTGGTGCTTTCTTTTGATTTATGCACCAACCTTCTCCTGGATTCTTTTCCTCCGAGCTCGGAGAACTCGGAGCCCTTTTCCTTTTCTTCTATTCACCCTGGCTCGGATAAATGAACTCGGTGGGGAAGTTACCGCTACCGGATGGAAGCCTCATTTTGACATTGTTCCGCCACTTTTTCTCGCGAAATCGGGTTTCAACACGTGACAACTCTTTTAAGGAATGGTATTAAAAGAGAGAGTCTCCACCTAACGGATTAGGGTGCGTTAGGGCACCTATTTGCAGATCACTCTAGATTAACCAGTTTGCGTCACCAAAGATCGGGTAAGGGCTCAAATTACCTTGAGGAGAAGGTTTTAGGCACTCCTCGAGGACCACAATGGTGGGTCCTGGACGAACTCGAATTATATGAATTAGTCTAATAGAAGAGAAGCAATTTGGATAAACAAAATAAAATGATTAACTTTAAACAAAGGTGGGGGTCCTAAGTTTTTTAGCCTAAAGGATCACCCTGTGCAACATAAATAATACATCGTAACTCCCTCAAGATGGGGTGTTACTCATATTATTCAGCATGCACAGACTATCATCTCCTGCTACCTCTATTTCAGGGTGGTTCTAGACTTTAAATCAGGTTGCTCAAAAGGGAAAATACTAGGCGACATACAAAATATTTTGGACTTTCACATATACGCAAATAAGGGCTCAAGTTAGCCTCCACACTTAGACAACAAATGCACGCGAAACTGATTAATGCTGACAATTGCAGATTTGCACCAGTTAAGGTTGTAGAAACCTACATGAAAGATTTCTATGTGATACTGAATTAATGAGCAGACATTTTATACGCAGAAGCCATTCTTTAATACTCTATCCAAAAGCCTACAAAATTTGCCTATTGATTTTAAGCATAATGGGATTAAGCCTATAGGCATGATGTGTAGGTGTTCTACGCGATAATGAATAGTGGTAACCACGGAAGAATATTCGGAATTACTTATTTAGTCCTTTAGGTGCCATCACGGCTGGCTTAGTAATTGGGGTCGTGACAAGTTGGTATCAGAGGGCTAGGTTACATAGGACTCACTGGTCATGAGCAGGTTTAGTAGAGTCTTGCGGATCGGTACGGAGACGCCAGTACTTATCTTCGAGAGGCTGCAGAACCCTTAGGAAAATCTCACATTCTTGAATTCTTGTCGTGTGAATCCATTTTTTTCAGCCAAGAGCGTAACTCTTGAATTCCTTCCATGTAGTTGAACGCGCCCGGGAGCGCTTGGTATCAGTTGTGCATCGACGGCTTGTGACTTCCATGGATGAGATGTGATTGTGGCATGTTGGTAATGGGCCAGTCTGGAGGACTTGAGGCCGGATTCATTATGTGGCTTGAGTGCTGAGATTTTGTTGTGTGGGCACATGTATTTGGGGACTAATATTTTCGTTGATGTCCTTATTGACGGGATTTTGTGGCTGGATGCCTAGGTGGTGAGTGTGATTTGATGGTTAGATGTGTTCAGACTGTGATTAGTGACAAAAGAAGTGGCTGGGAATGCGGAAAGAACCATTGAGTGTTTGATTTCTGTCTCGATTTGGTATATGGATTCGAGTTGTGAGTGTACTGGAAGACCTCTCATGTTGATTAGTTATGGAGCGAAACGGATCTTTCTGTTGAGTTTTGAGTTCCTGGTGATGTCTTTTGGGATAATCATTTCCCAGTAGAGTTCGTGTATTTGATTAACGGTGAATTCTAGTCGTATCATCACTCATTTGTTATTGTATTCATTGATGGCATCCTAGCGTATACGCGTAGCCATGGGTAGCATATTCCTATGTTTCATCATATTTTTCCCATTTTCTGGATATTCCCCATGAGTCTTCAGTTACATCTGTTCATGCGTCGACTCCGGTGGGCGATACTATTGCTGTGGACCGTGTGTATCGGTCGTGTGTGATATCTATTGGGGGCCTGGAGACCCGAGTGGACATACTGTTACTCAGCATGGTCGATTTTGATGTGATATTGTTCATGGACTGGTTATCTCCGTGTCATTCCATTCTTGATTGTCACGCTAAGACCATGACCTTAGATATGCCATGATGTCCGAGGGTTGAGTGGAGAGGTTCTTCTGATTAGGTGCCTAGCAGGGTGATTTTCTACCTGAAGGCTCAGGGTATGGTTGAGAAGGGGTTTTTATTGTGTCGGTCTTTTGTGAGGGATGTCAAAGGTGAGACTCCCACTATTGATTCGATTCCTACGGTTTGTGACTTTCCGGACTTCTTTCCTGCAGACCTGCCAGGCATGCCACCTGCCAGGGACATTGATTTTAGTATTGACCTGGTGTCAGGCACTCAGCCTATTTCTATTCCACATTATCGTATGGCACCAGCGGAGCTAAAGGAATCAAAGGAGAAGCTTCAGGAACTCTTAGATAAGGGGTTTATTCGGCCTAGTGTGTCCCCTTGGGGTGCACCTGTGTTGTTTGTAAAGAAGAAGGATGGTTCTATGCGTATGTGTATTGATTATCGGCAGCTAAATAGAGTTACGGTGAAGAACCAGTATCCCTTGCCTCGTATAGATGACTTTCTTGATCAATTGCAGGGTGCCAGGGTATTTTCCAAGATCAAATTGCGTTCCGGCTAACATCATTTGAAGATTCAGGGGCCAGACCTTCCGAAGACTGCTTTCATGACTAGATATGGTCATTATGAGTTTTTGGTTATGTCATTCGGGCTGACCAATGCCCCAACAGTCTTTATGCACTTGAGGCACAGTGTATTCCAGCCTTATGTGGATTCTTTCGTCATCATGTTTATTGACGATATCTTTGTGTATTCCCAATCTAGGAAGGATTATGAGCAGCAGTTGAGAGTTGTGCTTCAGACCCTGAGGGAGAAGAGATTTTATGAAAAAATTTTGAAGTGTTAGTTCTGCCATCAACTTTAGGTTCTTATACTGCATATTATGATGCCTCGAGGGTAGGCGTTGTTTTTGTTTAGATGCAGAAGAGTGTAGTGATTGCGTGATAGTTATGATGTTCAGAAGTGTAAAGAGAGATATCCGTTTGAGGCTAAGCCGGCAGGGTAATCTCCTGCGGGTTATCCTGGGGTGTGTGATCCTTATGTTGTTTGGTAGTAAGTTCTCTTCTACCAGTAAATGATATATGTTATAATTGAGTTTAGATCGCTTGTGGAAGTTGGCATGACTATTAGAATGATGAATGCGAGATTTGCAGATGACTTGAGCTGTTAGACGGGTTGTATTATTGTGGGCATTGTGAGTTATTGTTTGTCTTGATCGTTGGCTTTGAGCCAAGTGGGGGAGTCTGTTAATGATAAGTTGATTGCACGATTATGTGTTGTATTGATTTTAGTTTGAGGGATATTGGTGGATCAGTTATGACGTGCAGAGGTGGAGTTTGGGAATGACTCGAGTAATGGAAATTCTTCGATACAGGTCGTAATGTACTCTATTGGGTAAATGGGTTCTACTGAATGATTGAATATTAGGGTTGTGCTATCTATTCGAGCGGTGGAATTGAGATCAGATATAGTAATTCGTGCGCTTCATGGACTTCGAGACTGAGAGTTCTCATGAATAGGTTATTTTGTGGTAGTTAACTGCGAAGATACAAAGAAAGCTAGTCGGATGTTAGTATGTACCATGATTCAGTCATTGTGAACTTTTCAGTAAGTTATCTATCTATTGTGGGTGACCAGAGTTGATTCAGGGTTATTGGTAGGCCCATATGAGTGTGTGTTCTGTATCGGGTCGGAATTGCTGACTTTGAATTTCTATTATTGAGGAATGTACCATTTGATTGTGATTGAGTTTATTCATGTTCTGGAGTGATCTACGAGTTACCCTCCGGTGATGCAGGGAGTGGTGATTATTGGTTATATGCGCATATGGTGCGGTTCTAACTAGGCTGTATTGCTAGGTTTGAGTAAGGTAAGTAATTGGGTATTGCGGTATTGAGACGTGTTGGTTATGTACCTTCTGATTCGTGTGGCATGGTATCATCTGATTTCCCCGTGGTTACGGAAGTGAACTTCGAGTACTTGATGTCGAATTTCGAATGGTTATTGATTTTGAGCCAGGTGGCTTGTAGTATTTCATGTGGACCAGCATTTGAATGAGATCGCGCAGTGTACCGGAGATTATATAGGGTATGAACTTTGGTATTGGATTCGTGTGTATTGATTTTTGTGATGTGTGCCTGGCTTTTAGCATGATGTTGTCATGGTAATTGTTAATGGCGGGATAATCCTCCCGTGTGAATCTTTTATATAATTTGATTACATTGGGGATGTTGCTATTAAGTGCACGAGTTGCACAGGTTCTGGCTTCGAATTTTATCGATGTGTCATGTCATCAGAGTGGTCGTGTTGGATGAGAAGAGGTCATTGGACCTAGAATGAATATTGTCAGAATTGTCTACAACATAGTTGGACAGATAAATATAGGGAGTCGGCTTGGAAATCTGCTATATTTCCTATTAGGGAAGGGGGAGCTTCATGTCTGACTAATCGGACGAATGGTTTTTAGTTTCTACGTGTTTCTTTCATCATCGGCAGTATATGAAAGTTTTAGAGCGAGGCATTTCTCGATAAGAGGTTATGTACCGGTATTGAGTTGTTCTGAGCAGTTATTGTGGTTAAGAGTTATCGCTATGAGTGTTTGAGTCATGCGGTGTATTATGTGATTTCATCTGGGGTGCGTATATGGCTTGATCCAGCAAGTTCAGACCTGTTCAGTTTATAGTTGTGGAATTTTGATCTTGTACATTACTTCAGAAGTGGAAATTTGGTTCTAAGGTTTATGAGTCAGGTTGGATTTCGAAATTTCAACTGTGTTATGCTATTGGGCCTATATGGGATAGGGTGATGTGGGATCACCCCCGAGTATGTGCATGATAGGCTACGCAGCACTTCGATGGTGTTGGAGATAAACTATTGGCAGGTTCGGGGACGAACGTATGTTTAAGTGGGGGAGGATGTAATGACCCGGCCGGTCGTTTCGAGGGTTTAGCACCGTCTCCCCCGTTTATATTTTGTTATATTCCGTTCATCTTCATTAAATTGTGTTAGATTGGTTGGCTTGGTTTCGGAGCAATTTTTGGAGAGAACTGAGACACTTAGTCTCTTAAATTAGCTTAAAATTTGAGAAAGTCAACCAAGAGTTGACTTATTGGTAAACGACCCCGGAATGCGGATTTTATGGCTTGGATAGCTTCCTTAGGTAATTTGGGACTTAGGAGTGTGTTTGTAATGAAGTTTTGATGTCCGGTGTAGAATTAGGCTTGAATTGATGAAAGTTAGTTTTTGGCGATTTCCGGTCGAGAGTGGAAAATAGGTTATAGGGGTCAGAATGGAATTCTGACAGTTGGATCATGTTTTTAATATTATTTTGGATATTTGTGCAAATTTTCATGTCTATCGGGTGTGTTTTGATTGGTTTCGGCATCATTGACGAAATTTAGAAGTTTCAAAGTTCATAGGCTTGAATTTGATGTAGTTTTGGTGTTTTTGTGTTGCTTTTGGTGTTTCGAAGGCTCGACTAAGTTTGAATGATGCTATGGGGTGTGTTGGTATGTTTGGTTGTGGTCCCGAGGGGCTCGAGATTGTATTCGGATGATTTCCCCACACAAGGTTAGGCAAGATACTTACCTTTACTGCGCTAATCAACTCAATACCACGCTCTTGCCACGAGTACCCAACTCCGGGTGGCCCAAATCTAGACAATTCGATTGCATAGGATAAATATCATCACAAGGAGACAAAATAATTAATAAGTCTGAAGCTAATACGCGAAATTAGGAAATTCGCCCAAAAAGTTCCCCGGACCCACGTCTCGGAATTGGGTAAAAATTATATTTTTCGGACACCCATTCACTTACGAGTCTAAACATATGAAATTCTCTCAAATCGGAGGTCAAAAACCCATCATAACTCAATAATTTGGTCTATGAAGTTCATCCCATTTTTCCCATTTTCTACCTAAAATTTTCGAAATTAAAGGTTGGATTTAAGATTGGAATCATGGAAATTGATCTATAATGGATAGAAATCACTTACCCAAGTTACCCAGGTGCAAAAGCCTTCAAAAATCGTCTCTCCCGAGCTCTCCAATTCGAAAATGGTGAAAATAATATAAACCCTCGGATCTGATATAATTGCCCAGCAATTCCGCACCTGTGCCCCTAGGACCGCACCTGCGGAAATACCAGGTGCAAAAACCCACTAAAAGGCTTGTGGTCATACCTGCGGTCAAATGGCCGCACCCACGGCTCCGCATTTGCGGAAAACTAACCGCATCTGCGGGGATCGGGCCAAGTCCGCACCTGTGAGCTCCTCGCCACACCTGCGTGTTCGCACCTGCGGAAGTTCCATCGCAGGTGCGAGACACCAGAACCAGTAATGGTTCAGCTGTCTCCCAAGTGCTAATAACAGCCGATGAGCATCCTAACCGTACTTGAGCCCTCCGGGACCCCGTCCAACCACACACAAGTCATATAACCTAACACGGACTCGCTCGAGGTTTCAAACCACATAAAACAACACTAACACGAGGATATAAACTAAATGTCCATGAAAATTCTTCAAAACTTCTATAAACATTAAGTTTTGCATTTAAGGACTGGATCACGTCAAACTAAGTCCAATTCTTACCAAATTTCACAGATAACACATATAAATCATATCGAACTTGTACCAGCCTCCTGAACCATAATATGGGCCCGATATCACAAGTTTCAGCTCAAATTTCATTTTCAAAAACCTTTAAATTTTTCAGAAAACAATTTTCTTTAAAATTTATTTCCGGGTCCGCTTACCAAAAACGTTGACTGAAGTCAACTTTATTCAAATTTCTAATACAAAATTATTATTTTTTATCAGTTTTCACATAAAGGCTTCCCGGCTATACGCTCGGGCTGCGCACGCAAATCGAGGTGAGATAGAAGGAGGTTTTCACAACTTCGTATCACAGAATTAGATAGAATATACGTGCTGACCCCTTTTGGGTCATCACAATCTCCCCCTCTTAAACAAATGTTCGTCCTCGAACGTGCTAAGATTCACTTTGAACTCATCCAATCACTGATTGCGCATTTCCAACACACACCCGCGGGTAATCCCACATCACCCCAACCTACATAAGCTTGATGAAACCATCACAACTGCCTTATAGCCTTCTCATCATCATCAATAAGCCTCATACCTCAATTCCTCACTTTCTACTTATTTCCAAAATACCCAATTCTAAATCAATGTACGGCATTAGCCTCAACCAGCTGCATCAACTCAGGTCTATGCCCATAAGGCACGGGCACACAACATAGCACATCACACATAGGATCAATAGCACTTTTGACCACCATAACTGCTCGAAATCAACTCAACATTGGCAATTAGTCCCACACATGGAAAAACTCTGTTTCCAAATCCCGTAATACCGATAATGATGCAATAAGTACAAAGACCTCATCAGTAGGCACCTGAATCACCGAGTCACAGCTAACACCACCGGGCACACATCCTGCAAACTGAACTAAAGAAGCACATAACGAAATGGCTGAGTAGGAAGATATAAGCATATATAAAGGTACTATCAAACAAGTCCATATGCATAACTATTTATCAATACTGACTTACCAAAAGAAATATAACAAGAACGAAGCAAAGCATATGAACAAATCACAAGGGTGCCATCCTGATAAAAATTCCACCACGGTACTCAGCCCGGTCCAAACATATCAAATTACAAAGAATCACGAGGGTCTCGCCCTCACTCCACGACACATGTCGAATATCTATCATACCAATAGAGATCTCCCGCTAATTCATCTCGGCTAAAAAAATCATAGCATTCACTGACTCACATCTCAATGGAGTATCAAATCACAGCTCGAAAACAAAATACTCAGGAGAATCACATAAAGCTTACCATGAAGGACGACATGGAATCACTTCCAGTTTCACCACTAGCAAGGATGAATAAAAAAATTATAGACACAGCTACTGCTCATAGAATCTCCCAACAGGAGCAAGCACAAAAATAGAGTGCAACACATGAAACTCACTCATAAATGAGACAACAAATAATGGAAACTCGTCCTGACCAACAGGACTATAGTGAAATACAATGGTACCCCAATTTAGCACATCAAGCCATACCTGGGTGATGATATATGACACGACGGCCTCTATCCTACTATATGCAACACATCAACGGGTCGAGCCTCCCCCTCTTAGGCGCCTTCTATCCACCTGAACACCCTGACATAACTCTCCCACCTGAATCCAAGAAAATCTCACCCTGTGGCTAACATCTCCACACTGAAAACAATCTCTCTGCCGATGTGGCTGTGGAAAACATACGATATGGATCCTCTGAGACCCATGAGTATCTGAAACACTCCCATGCAAAGTTGGTAATGCAACTGAACTGATTGACCCAAGATTCTCTACCGTGCCTGAGTCCCTCTATGAATCTACGGACTCGCCTCCTAACTGAAACAACCAAGTGAGGTGTATTCTGGCCAACTCACGAAATCTAAGGGCATACTCCAATAGTGACATAGCGCCCTGGCGTAACTACTCAAACTCCGCGCGCCAAATATTCCAAGGATCTGAGGTGCAACCTACCTCAAAACATCTCCGAAAACTGAATCCATGCTAGTGAAGCTAACTCGGTCAGATTACCCCAACCCATATGCCGCCACCGTTGATCAACCCACTACCCTAGACCTAGGACGTGACAAAAGAAATCCCGCTCGTCTCCACAATACCCGAAGTACGAAGAATATGGTGGCACTTCTCTAGATAACCTTGGGCATTACCCGCTGCCAATCCACTTAAAGATAGAAGGGTGGTACTTCCAGTACCTCTAGATCCCAAGGTGCTCTACCTCCGATGTTGATGTCCTAACCACGGGCTGAACTGAAACCACATGCCGTGCTGCCATGACAACTGGAACTTGACCAATATGATACGGCTGCTCTGGAGTGTAGACGGTGGGAGTCTAAACTCCTCCCCTGATCTGTGAAGCAACTGGTGCACTTGAATCAACCCTGCCTGAGTGGATGTACCAATTGTACTCAAAACTTCGCTCCGTCTTCTGAAGTCCGGGGTAGCAACAGGCACCTCTAGTACATGTTCCCCAACTAGAACTACTGGCGACTCCCCAAGGGCTGCTCTGGTAGGCATCTTAACTGCGGCACTTGCTCCTCGTTGGCCTCTATCTCTGACCCTTGCGACATTTGCTTCGGGGTAGCATCATCCGAAACCGCCGCTCGTGTCCTCACCATCGGTGAGCGAATGGAACGATAATTTCAAACTTCAAGATCAATGAACTCGCACGATAGGAATGAAGGAAGTGAAATTTCCCTAATAGTTCTGTAGCCTCTCAAAGATAAGTAGAGACGTCTCCGTACTGATCTTCAAGACTCTACAAAACACGCTTATGACTCGTAGCACCTATGAACCCAGAGCTCTGATACCAACTTGTCACGACCCAAGTTTCCCTTTGTTGGGTATCGTGATGGCACCTAGTCTCAGGGACTAGGTAAGCCTAACATTTCCACTGAACAAAAACAATAATAAAGGAATTTTAAAAATTTCGATATAGAATTCTTGACAGAGTTTACAATTTCCCAAAACCCAGTAAATACAAGTCATAAGCTCTACAAAATCTTTCTATCAAATCTAAATACAACTGTCTAGGAATAAGTAAGTACAGTTGAATAGAAATAAAATGGGAAGGTGACTCCGAAGCCTGCTAACGCAGCAACAGGTTACCTGGAGTCTCCTCAGTAATGATCTGCGCAACTACCAACAACAATAACCTGAAGCTGCACACAAAAATGTACAGAAGTGTAGTATAAGCACACCATAGCAGTGCCCAGTAAGTACCAAGACTAACCTCGGTGAAGTAGTGACGAGGACTAGTCAAGACACCACCGGTCTAATAAGTTAAAAAAAAGCATAAATGTATAAAAGACCGAAACATAATATCTATCTAAAGATTTTTCAATATAATTAACGATACAATCAAATAATACGGATAGAAATTCAATAATTATGATCAACGGACAGCATAATAGAAATATGCAAAAAGAATTCACTAGAAACTCAGCACTACATCAATTTATCTACGTCAGGACTTAGCCAAATAAACTCAATAAAACTGGTAAATCTTCTAGTGAAAACCTTTAAATCGTGAGTTTATTTTGAAAGTTTAAAGATATAATCATTTTGGAATAGAGAAATGTCTTCTTTGAAACATACTTTCTCTGAATGTATATTTATATATCTTTATAAAGAGAAATCTTAACAACATAGTCTCTTCAAAATACGTGGTGGTCAAATATACTTTTCCAAATACTGCTCTTTCAAATATCATCAAAATACGTGATGTTCGAAATATATTTTCCCAAGTACTGGTCTTTCAAATATCATCAAAATACGTGATATTCGAAATATATTTTCCCAAGTACTGCTCTTTCAAACATCATCAAAATACGTGATGTTCAAAATATTTTTTCCCAAGTACTGCTCTTTCAAATACCATCAAAGTACGTGATGTTCAAAATATATTTTTCTAAGTACTGCTCTTTCAAATATCATTATTCTGCCAGACAAATGCTTTTCAAATATACTTTCGAAAAGAAGTCCTTAAGACATACCTTTTCCTGGAGATAATTGCTTTTCAGCTATACTTTTCAATATATATATTTATGTCTTTCGATACAAATCTCCTCAATCATAAAACTACCGGAACTCAGTCTGCCACTCAGAATTTGCCATGCAATGCAGTACAGGGGGAAAGCTCCCAGATCTCTGTCCGTAGTCCCAATTTAAATATGCGATGCAGTACAGGGGAAAAGCTCTCGGATCTCTGTCCGTAGTCCTAATTTAAATATGTGATGCAGTACATGGGGAAAGCTCTCAGAACTCTGTCCGTAGTCCCAATTTAAATATGTGATGCAGTATAGGGGGAAAGCTCCCAGATCTCTGTCCGTAGTCCCAATTTAAATATGTGATGCAGTACAGGGGAAAAACTCCCAGATCTCTGTCCGTAGTCCCAATTTAAATATGTGATGCAGTACAGGGGGAAAACTCTCAGATCTCTGTTCGTAGTCCCAATTTAAATATGCAATGCAGCCACAGAGGAAAACAACCAGAATGCAACAGAATTAACATATATTTCCACAACCAGGGCAAAAGCAAACATGGCTGAATACAAAGTGCGATGAGCAAATCAATACAAAGATTTAAATCAGAAAAGTGGTAATAACTCGCTCATAAGAAGTAGCCACTGAGGGGAATGCCAAGCACAAAGAGAGAACAGCATAACAAGGGGAATACAAGACAAATATAGCAACGATTCTATACATTCAAGTTCTCAACCAAGAAACCAAATCATCCCGTCAAGGGAATCAACTATAACCAATCTCACTTAGACAATTAGCTCACCAAATAAACTCAGTTTGAAATATGATCATTAAATAGGCAGCATCAAAGAATACCACCAACATGGGCGGTCATCAATTGAACCTAAGTAGTACTTAAGAGGGGAAAAAATCATTTAAATTACAATGTACGACTCACGCGCATGCTTGACCAACGTATAGATATTCCAATTACTTGTTAGACATTTATAGGGCGAGATTATACTAATTTAGGTCACATAGGCAGTGCATGAAGAAAGATATAGTATAACGGTAGGAAAAGCAAAGTCTTCATTTAAGTCAAATAAGATCAAATAAGAAACAAGGAATGCTAGGCAAGTACTTCTAACTTGAACAGGAGGAGATGAGACTAGAAATCAGGAATTGAGATATAACAAGTTCAATTCATATACGGGGAACATAAGGACCCAAAAATCCCTAAAGGGCAATCTATTTAAAAATAAGTTCGAGTACATACTCGTCACCTCGCGTATGCGGACTACAATCAACATAGAAGACTCCATCCTAAGGGGTAGTTCCCCCCCCCCCTCCCGCACAAGGTTAGGCAAGATACTTACCTTGATTGCGCTAATCAACTCAATAGCACGCTCTTGCAAAGAGTACCCAACTCCGGGTGGCCCAAATCTAGACAATTCGATTGCATAGGGTAAATATCATCCCAAGGAAACAAAATATATTAATAAGTCCGAAGCTAATGCGCGAAATTAGGAAATTCGCCCAAAATGTTCCCCGGACCCACGTCTCGGAATCGGGTAAAAATTATATTTTCCGGACATCCATTCACTCACGAGTCTGAACATATGAAAATTCTCAAATCGGAGGTCAAAAACCCAATCAAATTTCAATAATTTGGTCTATGAAGTTCATCCCATTTTCCCCATTTTCTACCCAAAATTTTCGAAATTAAAGGTTGGATTTAAGATTGGAATCATGGAAATTGATCTATAATGGATAGAAATCACTTACCCAAGTTACCCAGGTGAAAAAGCCTCCAAAAATCGCCATTCCCGAGCTCTCCAATTCGAAAATGGTGAAAATAACATAAACCCTCGGATCTGATATAATTGCCCAGCAATTCCGCACCTGCGCCCCTGGTACCATTGCAAGTGCGAAAACCCACTAAAAGTCCTAGGGTCGCACCTGCGGTCAAATGGCCGCACCCGCGGCTCCGCATCTGCGGAAAACTAACTGCACCTGCGAGGATTGGGGGATTGGGCCAAGTCCGCACCTGCGAGCTCCTCGCCGCACCTTCATGTCTGCACCTACGGAAGGTTCATCGCAGGTGCGAGACACCAAAACCAGCAATATTTCAGCTGTCTCCCAAGTGCTAATAACATCCGATGAGTATCCTAAACATACCCGAAGCCCCCGGGACCCCGTCCAACAACACACACAAGTCATATGACCTAACACAGACTCGCTCGAGATTTCAAACAACATAAAACAACACTAACACGAGGATTTAAACTAAAAGTCCATGAAAACTCTTCAAAACTTCTATAAACATTAAGTTTTGCATTTAAGGTCCCAATCATGTCAAACTAATTCTGTTTCTTACCAAATTTCACATATAACACATATAAATCATATCGAATCTGTACCGGGCTTTAGAACCATAATACGGGCCCGATATCACAGGTTTCACCTCAAATTTCATTTTCAAAAACCTTTATATTTTTCAGAAAATAATTTTCTTTAAAAATTCATTTCTCGGACTTGGGACCTTGATATTCGATTCCGTACATACGCCCAAGTCCCATATTTTCCTACGGACCCTCCGGGACTGTCAAATCACGGGTCCGGGTCCCCGTCCGTTTACCAAAAACGTTGACTGAAGTCAACTTTATTCAAATTTCTAATATAAAATTATTAATTTTTGACATAAAGGCTTCCCGGCTACACGCCCGGGCTGTGCACGCAAATCGAGGTGAGATAGAAGGAGGTTTTCACGACCTCAGAACATAGAATTAGATAGAATATACGGGATGACCCTTTTTGGGTCATCACAGCTAACTTCGACACCATAAACTCAAGATAATGGTGTTGCCCCCGTAGTCGACTTTGATGTTGTGCGGTACGCCCAACGAACCTCGAGCAGTATTTCTCACCACTTTCCTTTGGCGTCGGTCAGTCTCTTTTTAAGATTTTGGATAATAGTTTTGTTCGTCGATTCGTCTTGTTCGTTCCCACTGGGGTGATAGGTTGTCAACGAAATCTTTTGATATTGTGATCCTTGAGAAACTTAGTCACTTTGCTGCCGATGAACGGCTTTCCATTGTCACACACAATCTCGGCAGGCATTTTGAATCGACATATAATGTGGTCCCAAATGAAGTCTATGACTTTCTTTTCTCTGACTTTCTCGAAAGCTTGTGGTTCAAACCACTTAGAAAAATAGACAGTCATAAATAAATGAATTTAGCTTTACCTGGGGCCGAGGGGAGAGGACCGACGATGTTCATTCCACATTTCATGAACGACCAAGGAGATAAGACCGGGTGGAGCTGTTCCCCGGGCTGGTGAATCATTGGCGCATATCTTTGACATTTGTCGCATTTTAGAATGAACTATTTTATATCCTTTTCCATGTCGACCCAGTAATATCCCGCTCTGATGACTTTGTGAACTAATGATTCGGCACCAGAATGATTTTCACAAATGCCTTCATGAATCTCCCGTAGGACGTAGTCGGTATCTCCCGGTGCTAAACATATTGCCAACGGTCCATTGGACATCCTCCTAAATAGCATTCCATCCTTGGACAAAGTAAACCGTTCTGCCTTTGTTCTTAGAGCTCTCGACTCCTTTGGATATGATAGGAGCTTCCCGTTCTTTAGGTATTCCATATACTTGTTTCTCCAATCCTAGGTTAGACTTGTAGAGTTTATTTCGGCGTGACCTTCTTCGATCACCGATCTTGAGAGTTGTACGACAGTCCCCGAGTCAATTTCGTCATCTTCGACTAATGATCCTAAGTTTTCAAGGGCGTCGACCTCATTGTTCTGTTCTCGAGGTCCATGTTGTAAGTTCCACTATTTAAACCGATGTAAAGTTACCTATAGCTTATCCAAGTATCTCTGCACGAAGGGTGATGCCCTGAAGTTATTATTGTTTCACAGTGAGGTTGAGAGTAAAATCATAAAGGGTGATGCCGTGCCGATATTATTATTTCACAGTGAGGTTGAGAGTAAAAGCAGGAAGGGTGATGCCGTGCCGATATTATTATTTCATAGTAAGGTCCAGTGTAAAAGCACGAAGGGTGATGCTGTGTAATTTTGTTCATTATGTTTTATTCATTTTGTTGGTTCAAGGCTTATTGGTTGTTTCTTGTTATCATTCCATGTAGTATTTATCGTATCTTGTACTCCCTTTTTGCATGTCCCCTCCCAAAATCACATATTTAGCTTTTACTTGTTATTGTGTTGTACGTATATTGTTATATGCACATGCTTATTTTCACGTGGGTGTCTTGGCATAGCATCATCACTACCTCATAGAGGTTAGGCTCGACACTTACGGAGTAAATAGAGTCAGTTGGACTCATACTACACTATGCACTTCTTGTGTAGATTTTGGTATTGGTCCCAGCTGCCCGTGAGGCGTTTCATCTTGAATTTACTTTTGGAGACTCGAGGTAGTTCTGCTGGCGTCCAGAGACTTTGAAGTCCCCTTCCATTTCCCCCAGTTTACTGTTCTTTTCGTTCAAGACAATTGTAATTATTTCATACCCTGGTTGTCGAAACTCAAGAAGCTCGTGAATTGTGACTCCAGATCTGAATTATACTTATATATTAAAGATGTTTATGTTATTTCGCACTCAATATTAATTTCAGTTCGACTTAATTGTTTTTACTTCCGTAATTGATTAAAATTGACTTAAGATCCTCTAATGTTGACTTGCCTAGCAAGTGAAATGTTAGGCGCCACCACGGTCCCAAAGATAAGCATTCCGGGTCGTGACAGGGCCGCACCTCAAAGAGTGTGATATAGACAATCTATCATAAAGCACGCATTAGTGACTGCTTTCATGTCTCGAACCCGTGACCTATAGGTCACACAGAGACATCTTTACCGTTTTAACACCTAGCAAATTCCTAATAAAAACAACTTTAGCATGCCCATCAAAATGTAAATGATTGAACAAAAAAGTTGACTGTAAACACAAAATGCAAATTCAACGATCGAAGACATGGAACTTATCAAGTGAGTTATCCTTCAACCCCGATTCAGTTATGATTCCGATGACTTCAAAAAATTTGAGTACATTACTCAGATGGTCACATAATTTTCCAAAATTACTTAATTAAATCATATTTCCTTTTGTTTGCGATACAAAAGTCACTTAACTATGCATATAATATTCAGAAGGTTACTCAATCATATTTCTCAAACTTTATGGTGGCTAAATAGTATTTTACTCTCTCAATTATCAACCTTAGTACTTTTTTGTTTTTTTAATATTATGATTCTTTTGTCTTTTTAATCTATTTTATGAACTTATGTATTAAAAAATCAATTTTATTTATAAAGTAAAAAAGTAAAATTATGTCATTCTAATATTATATATATTTGAATAATATTTTTTACTTATAAATAAGACTATTTTTTCTATACGTAAGTCATAATCTATATCTCTCTATATTATATTAAAAACACGAAGGCCCTTAATTAGCGAAATGCCGTTCGCTTCTTTTATCCTTTAAAAACATATTTTACATTGGACAAAATTATAATTTCGGTTATTTTCCTATATTTAGGATTTCAGATCAATTTATATTTTTGGTTATTAAATCTTTCCTTATTGAGCTAGGTAGAAAGTCCTAATATTTAAGGCTTTGAATTTTTTTCACCTTATATTAATTATTTTTTATATAAATTATGCAATATAATTATATTTCCTCGCATGTAAACTTTATAAATATAGAAGACTTTAAAATAAACTAATAGTTAAATTATTAAGGTTTGTAAAAGACACAGAAGATTCATTATCATATTAACATGCTTCTGTTACAGTTAGTTCATAAAAAACTTTTAGCAGCTCTTTTATTTATAAAACAACAATTAACCGAGGTGTTTGCATAGTTTCCAGACGTGATGATTTAGTTGTATGCGCGATAAGAAAAGAAAATGACGATAGTCTAATTTGGTTGACTTTGTTAAAAAAAATAGCAGATGCTATTGGGCAATTTAATGATTATAGTTATGCTACATTGTTAGCAATTTTTTATATAAGATAAAGTATTAATTTATTTTAAAAACAAAAAATTTAATAACAAGAATATTAATTGATTCAAAGTCTTAAATATTAAAAATAATTAAATTATAATTTCTTCCCAATGTAAATCTATTTTTAAAAAGCGAAAAAGTCGATCGATATTTAGGTTATAACACCTTCCATGTTGTTTTCCTAATATTAGGATTAACTAAAATTTTATTTATTAAACATTTTCGTATTAGGTAGGAAGTCGTTAAAATCAATTAATATTTTAATAACTTATCCAAATCATTTCATCTTTTGAACAACGTAATATAACTATTTGGAAAGAGTCATAAACACTAATGATTTACAAAGAAAAAGATCCAAACATATAACTTTTTTAGTACTGGAAAATAAAAATTTTATTCGATAAAGTAATAATTACAGTTAAATATTTAAAACTTGGGATAAGATACTATTAGAAATTTGAATTACTAAATTATTCCTTTAATTTTGAAAGTAAATAAGCAATTCTTTAAATTAACTAATTAGGAAAAGAATCTAATTCAATATTTTTCCAATCAATTATTCATAAGACGAACCAAAAAATAGACGACCCGATTATAACATATTAGTTCAACATTAATTTTTTGTCTTTGTGTTGTCAATATCAAATCTTTAGGGAGTGTATGATCAACATGTTCATACTCAAATATTTTGGAGGCCAAAAGATTAAATTTTTATGTAACGATCCGGCCAGTCGTATCGAGAGTTATAGCCCTATTTTTCTCATTTCTGCTTCTTTTTGTGTTATTAAGCTATATTATGTTATACCGGGTTAGTTGGTTCGGACCCGGAGTGGTTTCGGAGTGAATTGAGATACTTAGTCTCTTTGAGGTAAGCTTAAGTTAGAAAAGTCAATTGGATGTTGATTTATCTATAAACGATCTCGAATTTAAATTTTGATAACTTTGTTAGCTCCGTTAGGTGACCTGGGACTAAGGAGCGCATCCGGAATGTGATTTGGAGGTCCGTAGTGGAATTAGGCTTGAATTGGCGAAAGTTAGAAATTTGGCAATTTTGGTCAGCCGTGGAAAATTTGATATCGGGGTCGGAATGGATTTTCGAGAAGTTGGAGTAGGTTCGTGGTGTCATTTGTGACATGTGTGTAAAATTTGAGATCATTCAGACGTGGTTTGATAGGTTTCAACGTCGTTTGCGGAATTTGGAAGTTTAGAAGTTCTTAGGCTTGAACCTGAGGGTCTTTTGGTGTTTTGATGTTGTTTTGAGTGATTGGAAAGCTCGACTAAGTTCGTATGTTGATATATGACTTGTTGGTATCAGAGCCTAGGTTACATAGGTCTCACGAGACATGAGCAGGTTTAGTAGAGTCTTGCGGATCGGTACGGAAACATCTGTGCTTATCTTCGAGAGGCTGCAGAACCCTTAGGAAAAATCTCACATTCTTGAATTCTTATCGTGCGAATCTGTTGATTCTAGTAACTAAACTTTTATTGTTTCATTCTTTCACATATGGTGAGGACTCGCACTACCGGTCAGGAGGACCATCCACCAGTACCACTAGCCAGGGCTGCGAGAGGCTGAGGTCGCGATCGAGGCTGTGGTAGGAGTAGAGGTGCAACCCACGCAGCAGCCAGGGCAGTACCTGCAGATCCTCCAATTGCTCCAGACCAGGACCAGGTCCCAGTCACAGATGTCCCAGCGGGACCAGCTCAGGCACCACATGTGCCTATTATGATTCTAAGACTTTAGGAGGCTCTAGCTCAGATCCTGTCAGTATGTACTGGCCTTGCTCGGGCGGTCTCTATTTCTTAGGCCGCAGCCACTTCTCAGACCGGGGGAGGCACTCAGACTCCCGCCGCCCGCACACCTGAGCAGGTTGTTCAGGGATTCCAGACACCGTGGGCACCACCAGCCCAGCCAGTTGCAGTTGCTCAGGACTATATGGTTCCTGTTATACCTGAGGATGAGCAGTGTAGATTGGAGAGGTTTGGGATACTCCAGCCTCCATCCTTCAGTGATGCAAAGAGGGTGAGGATGAACAGGGTTTCTTGGATAAATGTCTGAGGATGCTCCGTACAACAGGTATTCTGGAGACCAGTGAGGTCTCATTCATCACCTTCCAATTCTCCGGGGCTACATTCAGTTGGTGGGAGGCTTACGAGAGGCGTAGGACGATCGGCGCAACACCCCTTACTTGGTAGTAGTTCTCCGTTGTCTCTCTGGAGAAGTCTGTGCTTCAATCTCGCCGAGAGGAGTTGCGCAGACAGTTCGAGCAGCTTCACAAGGGTGATATGTCTGTGACGCAATATGAGATGCGATTCTTGGAGTTGGCCCGTCATGCTATCTGGTTGGTTCCCACCGACAGAGAGAGGATCAAGAGGTTTATAGATGGCCTCACTTTTCAGCTTTGATTGCTTATGACCAGAGAGAGAGTGTCTGGTTCTAATTTTGAGGAGGTTGTCGACATTGCTCGGCAAATTGAGATGGTTCGCGGTCAAGAGAGGGTTGAGATGGAGGCCAAGAGGCCTCGGGGGCAGGGTGCATTCAGTGGTGCTCCTCATGGGTGTCAATTCCAGCACGACAGAGGTCATCCATTCAGACATGCTTAGTCATCCTGTCGAGTTCACCGTGGTGCATCATCGGGCCATAGTTCTCACAGTCCTTATCAGGGCCACTCATCACTCAGTGCCCTCCCAGCCTAGAGTTCGTCCCGTTCTCCATCAGTTCAGGGCTCTTCCATGCCAGGTTCTTCTACCAGTTATCCCCGTGATAGGGGTTCACTTCGGTCCCCATCACCTACACCAAGAAGTTGTTTTGAGTGTGGGGAGTTTTGGTATATGTAGAGGCAATGTCCTCGTCGTCATGGGGGTCCGCCTCAGCAAATAAGTCAGCCTTCGACTTCAGCACCAGTTACTTCACCACCCACCCAGTTTTCTAGGGGTGGAGGTCAGTCAGCTAGGAGTCGCCTTAGAGGGGGAGGCTGATCAGGTAGTGGTCAGGCCCATTTCTATGCACTCACTGCCAAACCAGATGTTATTGCTTCAGATGCTGTGATTATATGTATTGTCTCAGCCTGTCACAGAGATGCCTCTGTATTATTTGACCCTAGTTCCATGTATTCATATGTTTCCTCATATTTCGCTTATTTTCTGGATATGCCCTGTGACTCTTTAGTTTCATCTGTTCATATATCTACTCCTGTGGGCGATACGATTGTTGTAGACCGCGTGTATCGACCATGTGTGGTGACTATTGGGGGTCTGGAGACCCGAGTAGACCTTTTGCTGCTCAGTATGGTTGACTTCGATATTATATTGGGTATGAATTGGTTATCTCCATGCTATGTTATTCTAGATTGTGATGCTAAGACCGTGACATTAGCGATGTCGGGATTCTCGGGGGTTGAGTGGAGTGATTCTATAGACTATGTTCCTAGTAAGGTGATTTCATATTTGAAGGCTCTGTGTACGGTTGAGAAGGGTTGTCTATCTTATTTGGCTTTTGTGAGAGCTGTTAGTGCAGAGACTCCTACCATTGATTATGTTCCGGTGGTACTTGATTTTTCGGATGTATTTCCTGCAAACCTGTTGGGCATGCCTCCTGACAGGGACATTGATTTTGGTATTGATTTCGTGCGAGGCACTCAGCCTATTTTTATTCCACCATATCGTATGGCACCGGCGGAGTTGAAGGAATTGAAAGAACAACTTCAGGGACTCGTAGATAAGGGGTTTATTCGGCCTAGCGTATCACCTTGAGGTGCACCTATTCTATTTGTGAAGAAGAAGGATGGACCATGAGAATGTGTACTGATTACAGGCATTTGAACAAGGTCACATTCAAGAACAAGTATCCTTTGCCTCGTATCGATGATTTATTTGACCAGCTTCAAGGAGCGAGGGTGTTCACCAAGATTGATATGAGGTATCTTGATAACCAGCTGAAGATTCGAGATTCGGATATTCTTAAGAAAGCTTTCAGGACCCGTTATGGCCATTATGAGTTCTATGTGATGTCTTTTGGGCTGACCAATTCCCCAGCAGTTTTCATGCATTTGATGAACAGTGTATTCCATCCCTATTTGTACTTATTCGTCATTGTATTCATTGATGATATCCTGGTGTATTATTGTAGCTAGAAGGAGCATGCTCAGCATTTGAGAGTTGTATTGCAGAGACTGAGGTAGGAGAAACTTTATGCAAAGTTCTCCAAGTGTGAGTTTTGGCTCGATTTAGTAGCATTCTTGGGGCACGTGGTGTCCAGTGAGGGTATTCAGGTGGATCCGAAGAAGATAGAGGCGGTTGAGAATTGGCCTAGACCATCCTCAACCACGGAGATTAGGAGCTTTCTTGATTTGGCGAGTTATTATCGTCGCTTTGTGGAAGGATTTTCATCTATTGCATCGCCCTTGACCAAATTGACCCAAAAGAGTGCTCCATTCAGGTGGTCGGATGAGTGTGAGGAGAGCTTTCAAAAGAGCAAGACTGCCTTGACCACAGCTCCAGTGTTAGTTTTTCCATCAGCTTCAGGTTCATACATCGTGTACAGGTGGTCGGATGAGTGTGAGGAGAGCTTTCAGAAGATTAAGACTGCCTTGACAACAACTCCAGTGTTAGTTTTTCCATCAGCTTCAGGTTCATACATCGTGTATTGTGCTACCTCGAAGATAGGTATTGGATTTTTTCTGATGTAGGAGAGTAGGGTGATTGCTTATGCATCGCACCAGTTGAAGACCCATGAGAACAACTATCATGTCCATGATCTTGAGTTAGCAGCCATTGTTCACGCCTTGAAGATTTGGCGTCATTATTTGTATGGGGTTCATTGTAAGATCTATACTGATCACCGGAGTCTGCAACATCTTTTAAGAAGAAAGATCTTAATTTGCGTCAGCAGAGATGGTTGGAGCTTCTTAAGGACTATGATACCACTATTTTGTACCATCTGGGGAAGGCCAATGTGGTGGCCGATGTTTTGATTCGTCGGGCGAAGAGTTTGGGGAGTTTAGCATATCTTCCGGCAGTAAAGGAACCCTTGGCATTGGATGTTCAGGCCTTAGCGGGCCAGCTTGTTAGATTGGATATTTCGGAGCTGAACCGAGTATTGGCTTGCGTGGTCTCCACATCTTCTCTTTATGATCGTATCAGGAAGCATTAGTATGATGACCCCCAGATGCTCGTTCTTCAGGATAGGGTTTGGTGAGGTGGTGCTAGGGATGTGACTATTGGTGATGACGGCATGTTAAGGATGCAGTGCCGTATATGTGTGCCTAATGTAGATGGGCTTCGGGAGTTGATTCTTGAGGAGGCCTACAGCTCGCGGTATCCATCCATCCGGGTGCCGTGAAGATGTGCCAGAATTTGAGACAACACTATTGGTGGAGGCGGATGAAGAAGGATATAGTAGGGTTTGTGGCTCGGTGTCTCAACTGTCAGCAGGTCAAGTATGAACATCAGATACAGGGTCACTTGTTTAAGAGATTAGAGATTTTGGAGTGAAAGTGAGAGCGGATCACCATGGACATCGTAGTTGGGCTCCCACAGACTTCGAGAAAGTTCGATGCTATATGGGTTATTATGGATCGACTGACCAAGTCTGCACACTTCATTCCAGTTAGTACTACTTACACTTCAAAGCAGTTGGCTGAGATTTATATTCTAGAGATTGTTCGCCTGCATGGTGTCCCGGTTTCCATCATTTCTGATAGAGGTACTCAATTTACATCGAAGTTTTGGAGTACGCAGCGAGAGTTGGGTACTCAGGTTGAGTTGATCACAACTTTTCATTCACAGACGAACGGACAGTCTGAGCGCACTATTTAGATATTGGAGGACATGTTATGCGCTTGTGTCATTGACTTTCAGGGTTCATGGGACCAGTTCCTGCCACTCGCGGAGTTTGCATATAACAACAATTATCAGTCGAGTATTCAGATGGCTTCGTACGAGGCTTTATATGGGAGGAGGTGTAGATCTCCGGTAGGATGGTTCGAGCCGGGTGAGGCTAGGCTCTTGGGGACAGACTTGGTCTAGGATGCATTAGAAAAGGTAAAATTGATTCAGGAGCGGCTTCATACGGCACAATCTAGGTAGAAGAGTTATGCGGACAGGAAGGTCCTTGATGTGTCTTCCATGGTTGGGGAGAAGGTATTGCTGAAGGTATCACTTATGAAGGGTGTTATGAGGTTTGGGAAGAGGGGCAAGTTGAGCCCCCGGTTCATTGGGCCTTTTGAGGTTCTTCGGAGGATAGGGGAGGTGGCTTATAAGCTTGCCTTCCACCCAGTTTGTCGAGTGTGCATCCAGTATTTCATGTTTCCATGCTCTGGAAGTATGTTGGCGATCCCTCCCATGTTTTGGACTTCAGCACAGTTCAGTTGGAGGGTGATATGACTTATGATGTGGGGCCGGTGGCCATTTTGGATCGGAAGGTTCTAAAGTTGAGGTAAAAGGGAATAGCTTCATTGAAGGTGTAGTGGAGAGGTTAGCCTGTAGAGGAGGCCACTTGAGAGACCGAGCGGGAGATCCGGAGAAGATATCCACAGCTATTTGAGACTCCGCGTATGTTTCAAGCCTCCAGGATGAATTTTTGTTTAAGAGGAAGAGGATGTAACTAGTCGGCCGGTCGTTTCAAGGGTTATATCCCTATTTCCCTCATTTCTTCTTATTTTTGTGTTACTCAGATATATTGTGTTATACCGGGTTAGTTGGTTCGGGTCCGGAGTGGTTTCAGAGTGAATTAAGACACTTAGTTTCTTTGAGGTAAGCATAAGTTAGAAAAGTCAACCGGATGTTGACTTATGTGTAAACGATCTCGGATTTGAATTTTGATGATTTCATTAGCTCCGTTAGATCTTGGACTTAGAAGCGCGTCCAAAATGTGATTTGGAGGTCCGTAGTGGAATTAGGCTTGAATTGCGAAAGTTGGAAATTTGGCCATTTTGGTCGGTAGTGGAAAATTTGGTATCAGGGTCGGAATGGATTTCCGGAAGTTGGAGTAGGTTCGTGGTGTCATTTGTTACGTGTAAAATTTGAGGTCATTCGGACGTGGTTTGATAGGTTTCGGCGTCGTTTGCGGAATTTGGAAGTTTAGAAGTTCTTAGGCTTGAATCAGAGGGTCTTTTGTTGTTTTGAGTGATTCGAAAACTCGACTAAGTTCGTATGTTGATATATGACTTGTTGGTATGTTTTGTTGCGGTCCCGATGGTCTCGGGGTGATTTCGGATGGCTAACGGGAGGTTTGGAATTTGGGAATGCAGGTGAATTACTACTGCTGGTGTTTTTCCACACCTGCGAAAGGGTAGCTGCAGGTGCGAGGCCGCAGGTGCGCTTTGGGGAGCCGTAGATGCGTATATAGAGGAACTGGTATGGAACTGTAGGTGCACAAGGGTGGTCTCATATTCGAGCCTGCAGATGCGAGGCTTAGTCACAGATGCGGAAGTGAGGAGATTGGCCAATTCCGTAGAAGTGAAGAAAAGGGTCGCATAAGCGCATCCGCATGTGCGGAACCTAGAGCGCAGGTTGGGGACTTAAGTGATTTTCTGTATATGCGGAGGTTGTTGCGCAAAAGAGGCACCGCAGGTGCGCATTTTGAACCGCAGGTGTGAAAATCCTGGGCAGAACCTATAAATAGAAGACTTCGCAAATGTTTGCTCATTTTCACCATTTTCAAGTCGGACCTTGGAGCTTTTGGAGTGATTTTGAAGGGGATTCAAATGTTTTTCATAGAGGTAAGTTACTTGAGCTTAATACTCCTAGCTATGGTGTTTTCCCGTTGTTTCCCCATCTAATTCGTGGGATTTAGGAGTGTAAATAGGGGGTTAGGGTTTGAGATTTTGGAGAGTGTAATTTGAGGATTTGAGGGACCAAATGATGTTGGATTTTGATAAATATCATATGAGTAGACTCGTGAGTGAATGATATTTCAAGTTTTGTGACTTTTTCGGATTTCGAGACGTGGGCCCGGGGGCCGGGTTTGAGCCAATTTTGGGTTTTGAGTCTAAATTGGTAGTTTTTCCTGTGGAATGTATTCCTTTAGTATATGTTGATGGTATTGTACTAGTTGTGACTAGATTCGGAACAGTTGGAGGACGAATCGAGGGGCAAGAGCATCACGGAGTAGAGATTTTCTCGATTTGAGGTAAGTAACAGTTGCAAATCTAGTCCTGACGGTATGAAACCCCGTATTTTGTATCCTGTGACTATTTAGAGGTGACGCACATGCTAGGTGAGGGGCGTGTGGGCGTGCACCATTGGGGATTGTGACTTGTTCCATCCCGTAACAATTGTAAAGTTGCATATCCTGTTATAGCTATATGCTCCTTATGTGTTTAAGAATGATTTACTGTAAATCATGCTAGATGCCATGTCTATGCTTTATGCTAGTATTGTTGGACCCGTAGTGGTCTTTTCTTGCTATCCTCTCACTGTTTTGGTTGATAACCTGTACTCAGTCATGTTCGTGTATTTTTACATCATGTCTCAGTCTCTGTTATTCAATTTGATGCATCATATCAATGTTGTTTGGGCTGATTACTTTGATCTATGAGAGTTCGAGAGACTAGAAAGGTTTATGATTGAGTGAGGCCGAGGGCCTGATTGTGAGGACATTTATGGGATCGGGCTGCGCGCTAAACATGTTTCATTGATTCTGCCATGATGGGCACTGATATAGAGCTTGGGCTGAAGGAACCCCTCCGGAGTCTGTACATACTCCCAGTGAGCGTAGGTACCTACTGAGTGCGAGTGCCGAGTGTCGAGTGCTGAGTTATTGGGAGGCATGACTGATTGTGAGGTTGGAGTGATTGGGAGGACTGAGCGATGTTTTGCCTGAGGGGCAGTATATGATTTCATCATTTGTGCTCATAGCTGCTTTGAGTCCTTATTTGAGAACTGATGAAATATATCTTTAATTGATTTTTACCGGAACAGGATTTAAACAAGCTGCTTTGACTTAAACTCTAGTTTTAAAGCATGCCGAACTTTACTGAATTTTGTGATATAAAAAATACTTTCATCTAGCTCGTCACTACTTCTCAACCTTTATTTACTACTGTTACTTACTGAGTTGGTGTACTCACGTTACTCCCTGCGCCTTGTGTGGAGATCCAGGCATTTCTGGCCATGGTAGCGGTTGTTGATATACACAGTAGCGGACCTTCGAAGACATCAAGGTAGCTGCCTGGCGATCGCAGCCCTACTGCTCTTCTTCCTTATCTTCCCCTTAGTTGTATTTGGTTTTTCCCAGACTATGTTAGTCTTGTTATTATCAGACAGTTGTAGTAGTTGCTCATGACTTAGTTACACCCCAATGTCGGGCTATCTTTTTTGTACTTTTATTTTCAGTTGAATTTTTTTATGAAGATTCTATTATGAAAACTTTGACTTATCTTCTAAAATGAAATATCGATGTATTTTGGTAATGTGTCGGCTTACCTAGTACCACGATAGGCGCCATCACGACGAGATTTAGTTTTGGGGTCATGACATTTCAATTTAAGTTATTTGACTAATCTTTAAAGAATCGTGATAAAAGAATTTTTGTGTTTTATTTTCACTACTAGGTTAGAGAAATAATAGTAATTTCATAAGATATTTTTACATAAGTTCTCAAAAAATCACAGTAAGGCATTTGAAAACTTAAGTAGAACAAGATATCTTAATTTATTGAGCTTGCTAAATGGGAGAAACTTTTATCAGTTTAAGGAAGTTTTATTTAATTTTTATTTTTATCGAACTCAACCATATTGTCTAATAATATTTACGTTATTTTTAAAAAATTATATTCTCATTGATATGGGTACACGCGCAAAGCGTGTATCCTAAGACTAGTGTAGATTAAAAAGGAGAAAAATATTATAACACTAAAAAAATAAAAAATAAAAATATTGATAATTTAGAGGGTAAAATAGGTAGTTAACCATGGAAAGTTTGCGTAACTATAGTTGAATGACCTTCTGAGTGCTATAAGTATAGTTAAGTGATATTTGTAATACAAATAAAACACATAATTATATTAGGTAATTTTGATTAATTGAGTGACTATTTGAGCAATAAACCCAAAAATATTAGCTGAAGTACCAATAAAAGATAGTGCAGATTCATCATCTATGACTTCATCAAAGAGAATACTAAGTTAATATATCGATTAAAAAGGTTCAAAAATTAACTAACTAGCTAGTTGTGAACTTCAAGCAGGGTATACAAAGTTAAACAAAAAAGTTCAATTTCAGCTAGCTATTCATCAATGACACCGTTTGAATTTCTGTCAAGAATTACTATTTGTGAAGCCACAACAATTTTATTAGGGAAAAAAATGATCTTTTATGATCAATTACGAACAGAAGAAAATGACTTTATACAGATCTCTCATATCTTGTGTTACTTTAACTAACACAGTCGAATGACACATCCCATTCCCTTACAGTGTGTTTGGATGGTTGTTACATATTGTACTGTATCATATTGTTACTTTAAATATAATATTTGTTTTAATTGTTAATTAAATTTTATTGTATTATATTTTCACGATCCAGTTTTCTTTACAGGTCGTGATGACACCTAACACCATTGTTATGCAAGCCGACACTAATCAAGCTAGTGGTTTGGGGAATTTTGATAGATCACTAAGTGAATATTACTTTCTCATTTGCTAAAAGGGTTTACAAATTTACAAATAGAACACGATTAAACGGAAGCAACAGAGTACAAATTGTAATCACATAAACAAATCCAAAATTCAAAAGTCTACTAGTGCGTGTGCCAAGACCTAGTGTCACAAGTATGTGTGCAATCTAGTAGAATATACAAAAGAATGCTAGCCTACTGTCTGGAAGGAAATAGACAGAAAAATAAAGCATAAGAGAGACTCCAACTGCTACAGAACGGCTCAGAAGGCAGCTCACCGTGCAGTCTCGAGAGGGGGATCAAATCTTTGCACCAGACTGTTAACCATATACACCTGCCTCAGATCCTGTACAATTAAGTACAGAAGTGTAGCATGAGTACATAAATAATATGTACCCAGTAAGTATCTAATCTAACCTCGAAGAAGTAGTGACGAGGATTCGACTTCAACACTTACTAAGGGCCAACAATATGATAATATGAAATTCTAATTAAGCATGATATACAACAATAAGACTCATGACAAAAAATAACTGAACAAGTCTTCACCATATTTAAGAAATATCTGAACAAGTCAGTCAGTAGCTCAAGCCATCTACGCCGCCTCAAATAGAGATCCCTTTGTTTGAACAATGCTGCAAACTCTGATGATCGGTGTAAACCTCACAGGACACCCCATATAGATAATGCCTCCAAATCATAAGAGCATGAAAAATCTCGGCCAACTCCAAATCGTGCACATGATAATTCTTCTCATGGGGCTTCAACTGACATGAAACATATGCAATAACTTGCCCCTCCTGCATCAATACACAACCCAAGCCAACGCGCAATAAACTATATACATCCCCAAACTGGAAGGCAACACTAGAATTGGTGTTGTGGTAAACGTTGTCGTGAGCTTCTGAAAGCTCGCCTAATAATCATCGGACCAACGGAACGGGGTACCCTTCTAGGTAAATCTAGTCAAAGTGGGACATTTACCACAGGAAACTCCTGATCTCAGTCATCGAAGTGGGACGAGGCCAACTCTGAACTGCCTCAATCTTATTAGGATCCACCTTAATACCCTCACCTAATACAACATACCCCAAGAATGCCACAAAATCTAACCAAAACTCACATTTGGAGAACTTAGCATACAACCTCTGTTCATGCAAGGTCTGGAGCTCTACTCTCAAATGCTGCTCATGCTCCCCCAGGCTACGTGAGTAGATCAAGATGTCATCAATGAAGACAATGACGAACGAATCAGTATAAGGCCAGAACACCCTGTTCATCAAATCCATAAAAGTCGTTGGGGAATTAGTCAAGCTGAAAGACATCACTAGACACTCATAATGGCCATATCTAGTACGGAAGCCAGTCTTCAGAACATCAGAGTCCCGAATCTCAAACTGATGGTACCCCGATCTCAAGTCGATCTTAGAGAACACCCTAGCAGCTTGCAACTGGTCAAACAAATTATCAATACGCGGCAACGGGTACTTGTTCTTGATGGTGACTTTATTCAACTGGCGGTAATCAATGCACATCTGCATAGTCCCATCTTTCTTCTTCACAAATAATACTGGTGCACCCCAAGGTGATCCACTCGGCCTGACGAACCCCTATGCCATCAACTCCTCAAGTTGTTCCTTCAATTCTTTCGCATCCATACGGTACAGTGAGATAGATATAGGCTGAGTTCCTGAAGCCAAGTAGATATAGAAATCAATATCACGGCCAGGCGGCATGCCTGGAAGGTCAGAAGGAAACACATCGGCAAACTCCCGAACTACTGGCATTGAATCAACTGTTGGGGACTCTTTCGTAGTATCCCGAACATAGGCTAGATAAGCGAAACAACCCTTCTCGACCATATGTCGAGCCTTCAGGAAAGAGATAACCCGACTAGATATGCTAACAGATGAACCCTTCCACTCCAAATTCGGCAACTCTGGCATCGCTAAGGTAACAGTCTTGGCATGACAATCAAAGATGTCATGATATCGGGATAACCAGTCCATGCCTAGGATGACCTTAATGTCGGTCATATCAAGTAACAGAAGATCCTCCCCAGTCTCATATCCATAGAATCTAACCACACAGGACCGATATATCTGATCCACAACAACAGAATCTCCTAGATGAATAGACACATAAACAGGAGTACCCAAGGACTCTTGAAGAATATCCAGAAAATGAGCAAACAAGGATGACACATATGAATAGGTAGATCCTGGATCAAATAATACGGAAACATCCCTACCGCAGACAGAAATAATACATGTGATCATGGCATCTGAGGCCACTGCATCTGGTCTGGCCGGAAAAGCATAGAATCTAGCTGGAGCACTATCTGCCTGGCCCTCACCTGGCTGAACAATAGCCGGCTGACATCCCCCTGCCTGGCCTCCACCTCTAAGACGTCCCCTACACGCGTGTCCGCCACCTCTAGGAGGTCGGATGGCTGGTGCTACAATCATGGGTTGATGACCCTGATGTATTGCCTTACGCCGAAGTATGGGACAGGTTCTCTCATGACCCGGATCTCCACACTTGTAACAACCTCTCGGTAGCATAGACTACTACCCCGAAGTCTGACCCTGATGGCTTGAATACCCACTAGAAGAACACTGAATAGCTGGTGGGCGGTATGAACTTTCTGGCATGGCACTGAAATAAGCACTGGAAGAACCCTGATGAGCTGGTGTGCGATAAGAACTCTCTGGCATAGCCCTAAAATAGGGTCGTGTCAGAGCACCCCGAGGAGGTGGTGGTGCTGGATATGTGGGCCTACTAGGCTGACCCCTTCCAAGGTGACCTCTGACCTTGGCCGGGACACCTCTAAACTCTCCAAAGAATCGGGCCCTCTTGTCCTGTAGAATCTTCTGTCTACCCCTCTGGCGGTAGCCCTCAATTCTCCGAGCAATCTCAACTACTAGCTGATAACTAGTACCCTTCTCAACCTCCCGGTCCATACTATCCCGAATACTCGGGTGAAACCCCGCAAAAAATCTCTGCACTCTCTCTGCGTCGGTAGGAAGTATCATGAGTGCACGGAGAGACAACTTAGAGAATCTCGCCTTATAATCGGTCACTGACATCTGACCCTGCTCGAGCTGCTCGAACTGACCTCGCAACTCTTCCCTTTGAGAGGGTGGGATATACATATCCAAGAAAAGTTGTGTAAGCTGGTCCTTAGTCATGGGAGTAGAACTCGCTGGTCTGCTAAGAAGATACGACTTCCACCATCTATGGGCCCTTCCCTCATGCTGGAAAGTAGTGAAATCCACCCCATTGGACTCCAATATCCTCATGTTGTGCAGTCTTTCCCTGCACCGATCAATGAAGTCCTAGGGATCCTCATGTCGCTCTCCCCCGAAGATAGGAGGGTGTAGACTAGTCCATGTGTCCAATAGCTTCTGCGGATCGCCGTTCGCAGCTGGTCTAGGCTCAGGGATAACCACTATAACTGGATGGGCCCTGCCCACGGTAGTGTACCCGGGTTCTGATATACGGCAATTGCATGCCCAGGTGCCTGAGAAATAGGGGTTTGTGCTCCCCCCACCCTCCCCCCATGCCTGAGATGTGGCTGGATCTGCTGGAAATAAACCAGCTTGAGTCATAGAATCCATGAACCGCAGCATACAGCCCATGACCTCCTGAAAGCCCGGTGCTGACGTGATGTCTACCGGAGCTGACTCTACTGCAGGCACCTCGCCCTGCTCCTCAGCAACTGGATCCTTTATTGGATCTGCTGGTGGTGCAACTGAGGCAACTCTAGGACGTCCTCGCCCCTACTTCGGGTCGGTGACCTCCCCCGACCTCTACCTCTGCCTCTAGCAACAGGGGGAGAAACTCCTCCCGGGTCAGGAACGTCTGTTGCGTTCGTTCTCACCATCTGTGAGAGAATAGAAGGAATAAACATAGTATATCATCAATTGCACGATAAAAGATGAATAAAGAGTAGTTTCCTAACATACTATAGCCTCTTGAAGATAAGTACGGACGTCTCTGCACCGATCCGCAAGACTCTATTATACCTTCCCATAACTTGTGAGACCTATGTGAACCTAGAGCTCTGGTACCATGTTGTCAAAACCCAATTTCCTTTACAGGCTGTGATGGAGCCCAACACCGTTGTTAGGCAAGCCAACACTGATCAAACTAGTAGTTTCCCATTATAATAGATCACTAAGTGAATATTACTTTCTCAATTGTTAAAAGGATTTAAAAGTTTGCAAATAGAACACGATTAAATGAAAGCAACAAAGTACAAATCGTAATCACGTAAACAAATACCAAATCCAAAAGTATACTAGTGTGTGTGCCAAGACCTGATGTCACAAACATATGGGCAATCTAGTAGAATATACAAAATAATGATAGCCTATTGTCTGGAAGGAAATAGACAGAAAAATAAAGCATAAGAGAGACTCCAGCTACTGTAGAACAACTCACAAGGTAGCTCACCGTGCAGTCTCGAGAGGGGGATCAAATCTGCGCACCAGACCGGTAACCATATGCACCTACCTCATAACCTGTACAATTAAGTACAGAAGGTGTAGCG
Organism: Nicotiana paniculata; assembly: GCA_005239505.1. Classification (NCBI taxonomy): domain Eukaryota; kingdom Viridiplantae; phylum Streptophyta; class Magnoliopsida; order Solanales; family Solanaceae; genus Nicotiana; species Nicotiana paniculata. Next base: position 69,728 of record ML354006.1, on the reverse strand, counting down.
TGATTACATAAATAATATGTACCCAGTAAGCATCTAGTCTTACCTCGAAGAAGTAGTGACGAGGATTCGACTTCGACACTTTCTAAGGGCCAACAATATGATAAATATGAAATTCTAATTAAGCATGATATAAAACAATAAGACTCAGGACAAGAAATACTGAACAAGTCTTCACCATATTTAAGAGCCTAATTTACTTCCTTCTTTTAAAACATATAATCACACAAACAATGAATTTATACCAATTATAAAAGGACTTCCAGTTCTATTATCACACAAGAATTCCACCGAGGACGTTCAGCCCGACCCAACATATATGTAAACTGTGCACTGCCAAGGGTCGAACGGCACGAACCATAGATTCATCTATTAACCTGCCGAGGTGATCGGCCCGCTCCCATGAGAATAGTAGAAGGAATTACCCCGCTCGCGGATCATGCATGCGACGCGGTCAAATATAAATTTATCAGTAAATCACAACCTTTTCTTGATTCATCAAAATAAAGAAAATTCAACTTGAAGATTTAAATCCTTAAAATCCTCAACTTAGTTCCATTTGATAAAATTAACAAATATAATGAAATAACAGTGTCCACAAAGCATGCTGTAAACCTAAAACTACCCGGACATAAATAGGAATAATAGCTATGTACGGACTCTCGTCACTTCGTGCGTATGTAGCCCCCACAAATAACAACACATATTAATTAAGTTTACCTATGGGGTAAATTCCTTCTTACAAGGTTAGAAAAGAGACTTACCTCGACTCAATGCCTACTTTCCGGTTCAAGATTATGCGTAAGAAATCTCAATTCGGTGCCGAAGAATCAAAAACTATTCAAATAGTGTAAAAAATAATCAATATATGTTTAAAAGTTCATAACCTCACTATTAAAGTGATTACCCAACCCAAAATGCAAGATTCCTAAAATTCGCCCCCAGGCCCACATGCCGGATTCCGGAAATTTTCGAACAAAGTTATTATCTGTAACCTTAGGAGCAAGAATATATTATTTTTACTAAGATCCATAACCAATTTCGTGGTCAAATCTCATTTTTATCAAAACCTAGGTTTTCATCTAAATCCTTGATTTTCACTAATTTTTACATGTTAATCTACTCATAATCTATGTATTTAATTCATGTTGTATAGAAATTACTTACCTCAAAGTGCTAGGTGAAATCCCCCTTCCAAAAGCTCAAACAATTGCCCAAGAGATGAAGTGAAATGAAATTAATGGCCTGAGTCCCGCGATAAATGAGCTGGGCACATGCCTCTGATGTCGCATTTGCGACACCAAGTTCGCAAATGCGACAAAACCCTCGCAAATGTGAAGTCTGGGCTTTAGCTGCTGAGGTCGCAAATGAGACCAAAGAGTCGCAAATGCGAACTCTGCTGGGATCGCAAATGCGGAAAACATGTCGCAAATGCGAACACTGACTAGGTCGGGCTCCTTCGCAATTGCGAAGCCCTTCTCGAAAATGCGAGGCTCGCAATTCCGAACAATTTCTCGCATTTGTGAGACCTACAACTACTACCAAAAAGCACCAGAAAACTGATGTGTTTTTATTCCTTTCGAACATCCGAAACTCACCCGAACCCTCGGGGCTCCACACCAAACACCCACACAAGTCTAACAACATCATAAAAATTTTCTCGCGTGATCAAAAAACTGAAATAATATCAAAAACCACGAATCTGACGCCAAAACGCTTGAATCAACTCATGAACTCAAAAGCTTCCAAAAAGACTTCCACTCGTCCGATTCCTATCAAATCAACTCGGAATTACACCAAATTTTGCGTGCAAGTATAAAATAACATTAATAAACTATTCTCGATCTTAGAATTCCACTTGGACCTCGATATCACTAAAACCCGTTCCAAACCAAATTTTAAAGAACTTCAAGAACCAACTTTTGATATTAGGCGCTGAAACGCTCTCGGGTCATCCAAACTCGATCCAGACATATGCCCAAGTCTGAAATCATCATACAAAGCTATTGGAACCGTTAAATCTTGATTCCAAGGTTGTTTACTCAAAATATTGACTGAAGTCAAACTTGGCCTTTTAAGCCAACCTTAAGGAACCAAGTGTTCCGATTTCAACCCGAACCCTTCCAAAGCACATACATGGAGTTTTATTTAGTGGAACGGGGTTCTAGAAATAAAAATGACAGGTCCGATCATTACACGTATCGTTAAATCCGACGTTACGTAACGACAAAAAGTGCCACTTTATGTAACGACAGATTTGGTGTGGTGGCGTCGCCTTAGTTTTTTATCTCATATTGCCCTTCCTTATTATTAAATAATCATATTTTATTCTTTACTCTACTTTTTAATGTAATAATTATAATACATATCCTATTTTTTTCTTATTAATGTTGCAAGTATATTCTTCATATTTTTGGTGCATGACATCATGAAACGACGGTAAATGATACAATTATCGATGCCAAACCTACACCACTATAGAGTAGCGAGGATGTTCGATGCATTTTTACCCAACAAGGTCGGGATCGATTTCTACAGGGCATTGATTTGGAGTTAGGTATCTAACTAATCTAGATGCGCGTGTTGTTCCTAATTGCACTTCCAAACATTTGTGATTGATTTTATTCTAATTTTTATACTATTGTATTCTAAGAATAAACTAAGTACAATATTTTTGGTGAGATTTTTCAGGTGTTAAAAGGCACTAGGGTAGTGACTTCCGCCTAGGTGGAGATCTAACGGGTATCGAGAATCTAGGGCAAGCTTGTTTTGATTGAGGTTGTGATATAACCATCACACATAAGTTCTCACTCTATACCTCTCAGTAGTTTGAGTGACTTTTCCAAATTTGGCTTTCTCAAGCCCAAATGGGTGTTCATGCATTACCAATGATATTGGCTCAAGCCGGGTATTACTATCCCTAGGTTTAACCCTTTAATCGGGACTATCAATCTCTTAAATTCACCCCAATTACTTGTTAGCCTAATTTTCCTAGACTTAGTCACTCTTTCTCAAGAAGAGCCTAAGTCATAAAGGCACGGATCAGTGTTTGCAACCACCAATTCCACAATTCAAGCATGAATTAAGTTAAATACCACTAACCCATAAATAATTAAGCCCTAAAATTAAATACCCATTGAATACCCACACTAGGGTTGGGTCACAACCCTAGCTAAGGGGTCTAGCTACTCACAATATCAGCAGAAATCAAAGATAAAGAAGAAATATGAGCCATAATATTAAAGTAGAAGATTAAAATCTAAAATTTGAAGAGAAATCTACTACAAAAATTTCCCAAAAGAGGGTAAAAACCACCGTTCACGTGCTCTGCTAAACAAAACTTAACCTAAAATTGTCAAAATGGTCTATTTATACCAAGCTGAAATTTTCGAACAAAAATACCCCTACGAAGGTTTCACGGACGCGAAATCCTGACCGCGCCCGCGTTTGGGCTTTCGCGGCCGCGCAATATTGAGTGCGGTCCAGGTTTCTTCACATCTGAACCTGAGCTAGACCATGTTTCACGGGCCGCGTAATTTCAATTGCGTTCGCGTGAGATTCATTCGCGGCCGTGTAATTTGGATGCAGACCGCTTTCTTCATTTAAGCCCAAATTGCAAAGTCGTTGAACCTCGACAAACGCTCACAGTGGAATTTCAATCACGGCCGCGTTAGTGATTTTGAGGCCGCCTCTTTCTGACGCGGTCAGCGTTGACTTTTGTGCTCAAAACAGCCTCTATGAATCTTTATATCGCAGGCCGCGTAATATTGGCCGCCTCAGTGTTGAAAGTTTCACGGCCGCCCTTTTCTATCGCGGTTCGCGTTCCATAGTATTGATCCAGACTTGGTTTTTGTTCAAGTTTGACTCCTTTATGAGTTGGTTATGGCTTCTTTGGCTCATTTCGAACAAAATCTTGCAAGCAAGCACATTAAGTAAGTTTTCCAGAATACCTTCACGCATTTTTGACCCAAAACCTAAGTAAAAGAGAGCAAATAATAGGCTAAAATCCCTACTTATCAACTCCCCCAAAATTAAGTTCTTCCTTGTCCTCAAGCAAACAAGGTTTTCTACCTCCACAAGAAAAAGAGAAGGATATTTTGTCCTACGGTGACTTCATCAAGCATCAATTGGGACTAACAATTACCCTCAACAAAAATGCATTATCAACAACATCATGTTACGACCTTTTGAGTTCTATAGTTCTAACGTGACACAAGAGCATCAAGAGTTGACTCATTTCTTCAAGGAAGTTCTCTCTCTCACATAGGTCATTGTGATCCCAGAATCCTCCTCCTCTACTCTCCTTTAGCAAATCTCACTTTTGTAGAAAGTAACACCCATGTCAAAGATTGTGAAGAAGTGCGGTCATCACTCTCAAAAGAATTCGACAAGTCCGGATCTAAGTACCATACACTTTCTCCTTATGTAACTCGCCAAGATCACTCAATTTGAAATCATATAGGGCTTTAGCGGGAATGTAATGAAGGCTTTTGGATCAGGGTAGGACATAATGAACTATTATGGTTTCATCTTTCCTTAAGCACTCCATTTTTCATTTTGGCTCATACTTTCGTGACTCTTTGATTCATTTTCTTCTTCCTAAGGGGAATTAGAGAGACACATTGTCACTCTTTCTTATTCTTGATAATAATTTTTCTCATTTTTTGATCATTCCATGCCTTTCAACATTGTGTTCTTTGAATCCCTTCAACCTTTACTTTCTTTTTGATCTATGTCTTTTTGACTTTTCTTCCTTTTCTTTGCTTTTCCTTTTCACTATTTCTTTTCCTTCTTTGAACCTTTCATCACTTTGAAATTCTTCGTCTCTCCCCCAAACTTATGCTCTTGCCAATTCGTTCATCCTGAATGCTAAGGAAAGATTGGGTGCCAAGAGAGGGTCATTATAAAACGGATGAAGGCTTGTAATATGGCTATTGAATGAAAAAGGCTTAGGCTCAACGGAGTTGACTAGGGATATCATATTGGTAGGCTATGGAAAGTTCAAATGGGACCAAGGATAGCCAACAATCACTTCTCAAGTCGATCTACACTTAGAATTTTGCCTAGACAAACATTCAGGGCAAGTTCTAGACTTATTGGCATGGGACTTGGACTTGCAATTAAATACCTCACCTCTCAAGATAATGGATCGTTAAAGAGGATAGAGTCGAGGGACCATAACAACCCTTAGCTAAGATTGAAAATCACAGATGGCTCAAAGAAATCACTTGATGATAGTTTTAGTCAACTCAAGAGTCTAAAGGTCACAACCAGAGCTATTCTTTGTCAATCAACTTGTCTCTAACCATGAGGTCGAGGGTAAATGTGTTAGTACCAAGTGAAGCCTACTTGAGACACTTTTATTCATTACTAATATATATCAAAGAAAAAAGAAAAACAGATTCAATCCCTTAAGAAGGTTGTCACTCCATCCATCGTTAGGAAGAGCCACCCGGCTCACACAACATCTACCTTTGGAAAGAACTGTGGCATTAAGAAAACCAAAGGCTTATTGATCATGAAAAATGTAAAAAGAAGCTAAAACTCAAAAAAGAATCTACTAAAGGAAATAAGAAGCTAAGCTATTAAGAAAAATTACAAAAGAAGTTATGAAGTAAACTACGGAAAGTAAAATGAATATTTACAATAATGGGGAAAATGAATATATACAAAATTGAAATGAATATATACGTGAAATGGTAAAGTTATATAAATNCCCCCCCCCCCCCCCCCCCCGCGCGCCAAATAGAAGGTAGCACTGTCCTCAATGCTAAAAGAAAAAGTAAGATTAGGTAAGGGATAGAGAGTGAATAAAACTCCCTATGTGGTCTCTCTCTACATGGGGTCAGGCTCACTAGTAGGGACCTTGGACTGCATAGGATCCTCAGCTCCCTCCGGGTCCTCCAACTGTATCTCTAGGTCCTCTGACGAGGGCACCACAAACCCTCTCGCTGGCTCTCTATCAGCCTCCTGCTCTTATGTCTGGGCTGCTGGAGTTTTCTCCTCCATTAGTAGGTCAAGTGGGATATCTCCGATAGAACTGAACTTTTGTACCTCCTTCTTCATCTGCTCTGCTTAATCTTTTGAAGCCCGAGTCTTCCTCATCTTCCTGACCTGCTTTCCCAGCTCCTTTATCTCCTTTCCGTGGGAATCCAAGGTCTCAAAGATCTTCTTTTGGTTGTCCAGGAGTTGCTTCAATGAATCCTCCACTGATAGAGGTAACTGAAGTTGTGCTAGGGCTGCCTGTGATGCGACTGCCTGGATAAAATAGACAGCTTTGATGTAGCTTCCTACATCCAGTTGTTGATGCTGGAGAGAGCTTGAGTATACCGCAGTGCAGTCTGTGGGTATGCGGAATATAAGGGCACAGATAATGGGGTTGTGATAGATGGCCCGGATGAGGGGGGTGGCATAGCAGCCGAAGAACCCTCTGCTATGGAAGGCTCTAACCCGATAGTCTCTACTCTTGGCTCTTCAGACTGGCCAGTGGAGGTAGTGGCTTTGCCTTTGCACTTTGGATAGTCTGCTCTATGAAGGTTGTACCAAGATAAGGGACTCTTCGGCTTCACCTTCGTGTCAAAGTGTCTCCCTTCAACCCCCTGGTCCTCTAGGTACATAGTGATAAATTGGGGTAAGGGTAGGATCTTTCTTCCTTCCGGGTTTCCTTGGATATGATCTGGGCCATGAGGTTCCCCATATTTATTGGGTACCCTGCCATAATGGAAGTTATGAGAATTGCCCTGGAGACTGGAATGTCACTATCATGCTGGGACGGATCAAGGCGGCTGCAAACGAAGTTGCACCACCCATTTGCTTCAAATCTAAGGGTGTTCCTGGCAATTGAGACTCCAGGTATAAGCCAGGCCGGTGTTGTCCCTGGGATTGCTATCACCTCTGCTAGCCATGGCCGGGCAGCTTCATCTAATGCCATTTTCTGTATGTATAGAGTTGCGTCCACATCATCAAACCCGACATATTCATTTAATGTTTTTCCATCGAACCGGGTCTTCTTATTTCGTACCTTAGTCACATAGGTTCCCATTTTGATGTGGGCAACATTGGCGTAGAATTCCTTGACTAGGTACTCATTTGCTTCCGCCAACTTGCTAGTGAAGAATTTCCACCCTATTCTTTCACGACATTTTTCCATAATTTCTACATTTTTAGGGATTTTTAATTAATTTATTCCATGATTTTATTTACATAAATAATTACAAATTGCATCACAAATGACTTTATAACATTTCATGGTTTAATTTTGTTGTCTATATTGATATTAAGCTTAAATTATTTCACAACAATAGCCACATTTACATTTTTGGGTTGCATTTGCAATAACTTTACAATTATAGCACAAGATGCATTATTACATTATTTTACCAGAAAATAGCTCATTGTATTTTTAGAATATTGAGTAATTATTTTAAAATATTTCTATGCATGAAAATTATTTTTTATAATTTGTTAATTATTTTATAAATTAGTTTTTATCAATTATTTGGGTATTTAATAAATAACCCCTTTTATTTTCAGACCTAACCCCCTCAAACATTATCCCAAACCCCTTAGGCCCAAACCTATACCTTCCCGACCCAATACCCCATTTAATCGTGGCCGTTGATCTTTTAGATCAACGGTCCATAAACCCCCTTACCATAATTAATCCTAAAACCTAACCCCTAACCCTTTCATTCCCTCCAACCCCGCCGTCGACATCTCCCTCGTTTCTTAACTCTCTCACTCGACCGAACCCTAACCCTAAATGCTGTCACCGATGAAAACCTCATTCCTTGGTGCTTCTATGTCTTCTCCGACGAGCCCTGGTTTTCTATACGCCATGGCTTTTTGACATCATGAGTCCTTGAGAGGATCTCAAGGAAATCCACTGGTTCTAGTTTGAAACTTGTTCATCGGCCTGTCTCAGGCCATTTTCGTTTGTAAGTAAGGGATTTCTCCTTGTTTTATTACAAATCCATGGGTCTTTTGACCGATTCTTTTCATCTCTACTATATTTTCTGAAATCCCTAGTTCATTACTGCCGGTTCTTGTTAGATCTGGGGTGATTCGAGTACTATTAAGTGTTTTCCTTTAAAAATCTCTTGTTTTAATTAGCTATTTTGATTTTTAATCACTCTTCCTAAACTATTTTTCAAAGACTTTTCTGACTTCTAAGTGCTTCATTAATTGTTCTTTCATCATCTTGATTGATTTTTGCAAGAATATTCAAACCCTAGTTGATTCTATGTGATATACTAGTCTTCAATCTTTGCTTCGATACTTTGGGTGTTTCTATGATACCAGTCGTATTGGTTTACCACATTTTTTTACTTAAGTGTTTTCCCTATTAAAACCCAGTATTCTTGGGGATTTCATCCCTAACTGACCTATGCTAGGGTTCGAACCAGTTTTCTTGTTAAACCCGATAATTCTGTGAAGTTTTACTCATTTATTTTCTATTTATGGAACCTGAGTGATTCTTCTGGTAAAATTAGTACTTTTTGGAGATTCTTACTGATTATTTCCTATTATTTTGCTCTGTTAAAATTTGTGTGCATAAATTTTATTTGTTTCCTTATTTATGACTTTAANTTGGGATTCTTACTGATCCCTTATTTGGTATGATTTGGACTTCTTTCCTTAATTAACCCCCCTGTTGTTACCGTTAATCAATTACCCCAAATTAAGGGGGTCTATTCTGAACTCCTTTAGGTGAATTGATTTTGTGATTATCCTTAATTTGCTGACTTCTGATTCTTTTATCTTATTTGTTATACTCCTAAAGTTCTATATATACACCTTTTGTTTTATCTCTCAAAGGACACGAACATTAGTTCAAGAACATACACTCACAAAAAAATTATTTCTCTTCTCTCTGTTTCTGCTACTTGTGCTAACTGCTTGTCTAGCCGGCTGAAAGCCAAGGCTAGGTTGTGGAACTCTGCCTGCTTTACTTTCTGTATCTTGCTTCCTTAACTGGTATGTTCTTATTTCAATTCTGAAATTCAACTCTATGTGCTCCATAGTTGTTAAATCCATGCCTATTTCCACACTAGTTTAATTGGCTATGTATTTAATTGTCTTCCTGTTTACTGCTTTGCTCAATATGCTGGAGTCTTACCCTCTCTTGCTCAAATGCTTAGTCAGCATGTCTAGGTCTCATTTGTCTTGTGTGATACTTGGCCAGCATGTTTAATTGAGTTCTTGTTTACTTCCCTTGACTTGTATACTCATGTCAGTATCATAGATTCCTAATGTATTTGGTTAATCTTAATTGGCATCACTGGCTCTATGTAGTAGACCTCTATCTTCAACATGACCATTCTCATATTCTGTCTCTATGTTTATTATCCATTACCACTTTAATTTCAAGCATGATCCCCCTTCCTAATACTTCGAAGCAATAGTTTTTATGTTCTGGTTGCCAATCAGTTCCTATTTGTTCTATGTACTTGCTGGTCAATGTGCTTCCCCCTTTTCCCTCTTCATTTCTTTCTGACTTAAGCCTCTATGTTCCCGATCCCCTGATCGCTGATTGTAAACTTGTTTGCCTTCACTTAGAAACAAGTAATAAATGGTTTTGAATCTGGGCACTCTAAGTGTTATGACTATGTGGTTGCTTGTTGAATCTTTCTTCTTCTCAAAATTGTTTTCAAAATTGTATTACTCTTAACTTTTTTTTAAGAACTGTTGCTATTCCTGAAAACCTTTTTACTCCTGAAATTTTTACCTCTATACTATTTTTTACAAAGTTCTTCCAAACTATTTCAAGCACTCTCACTTCTACTCTTAGATTACTTAAATTATGCCCCTCCAGTGTGTGTACTGCCTAGGAATCCATGAGATTCCTCCGAACTCTGGCACACTGAGGTTGGCCTTTCCTCACTGCACATAATCACTTCCCTACTCAAAGGATCTTGGTGTGAGCATTGCCCGGGATGCCTGAGGTCCTTAGGGAACTTTGACACACCAGGACACGCTATTGGCTATGAGACTTTGGCATCCTGGACTGTTTTCAAGGCCCTATATTTCCAGGTTCACTTTCGGCCTATCCCAGGCTCCCTATAGCATAGCTTATATTTATTATGTAATTAATTCATTTATGGTCTGTGATAATAACCTTTGGAAACAAATATTGGAGAAATTAGTAAAAAGGGAGGAATTCTTATATGATTTTTGTGGGGAAAACGGGTAGAAATCCTGCCTTTAGGTCTATACTATGTTTACTTACATTAGTAGTCATGCTTTTAGGTTTAAACTATGTTTATTTGCATCAAAAACCATGCTTTTAAGTCAACTTGGCATACTATGCAACATGTTATAGGTTCTTTACCTCGTTTGTTACGGAATTCTGCTTCTGCATAATCATGATCACCTAGAAATCATGTTATTAAGTTACCGTTGTAATTCTGCTTAATAAAAATGTCCATCCTTGGTGTGTATTAGGAATCCTGCTTTAGGACTGTGTTTGTATTCACTTTAAATCATGTCTACATCGCCTTAATCAATAACCGTCCTGTATATAAGAATGTTTAAAAGCAATTTCAATGCCTAGACACTATGTTATAAGATAAATATGTATGAAATCGGTTTCGTGATAATCAACACCTAGACAAGCATGTTTATAGGACGTATAAAAACTCAAACTGTTTGCTTTCCTTTAGTCAATTTCAAGAATTTTGTTTCCATTTTTAGACAGCATGTTATAAGGTATCCCTGAACCACGCCTAGGCAAGCCTATAGGTAATTAAGGCCTTATAAAAATTGTAAAACTATGCTTTGTTTATTTGTGACTGTCCACAGTCAACAGGTTCTAAAATCAGTAGGCAAACTGATTAGGTCTTTACCGCTTCGCCTTAACATAATACTGCACATTCTTTGTTTGTCATTCTCACCTAGATATCATGTTCCAGGACCTTTTCTGAAACATCTGAAATCTTGTTGTTTGCGACGTGCTAATTTCGTGTTTATTTGTAGAGGTAAACATGAGCACTTAATTGTTGTCTTACTTGACAGTCCTGTTTGTTCTTTGTTGTCACTTAGATTTTCCTTTTTAAACACTTTAGGAGAGTCTAGAACTGCCTAAAATAGAGATCTGAAACACCTTCGGGACCATAAGGAAGGGACGGGTAATGCACGCATAGAGTTCGTTAATCAAAACCGCTTGTACAATCGCTAAGGGGAGGGTAATCAGGTAGTAAAAGGATATGATGACCTGTGCGCTAATGCCACGTGTAACCCCTCTAGTTGAAGAAGGATTACCGGGAATTGTACAGATGTGATCCTATAGGCTAATAACTTAGGACTTCTCTATCTTTATACATATGTTTTCTTAGACTGCTTACCTATTAAATTTCCTTTATCTTATTTACATATGTGTGCTTAGACTGCTTATCTGTTAAATGACTAATTCACCAAGTTAGTTTGGTCGAGACCCACCGTTGTGGACCTCGAGGGGTGCCTAACACCTTCCCCTCAAGGTAATTTCAAGCCCTTACCCAATCTCTCGTAACACAAACCGGTTTTATGAGTTACTTGCAATAGGTCCCTAACGCACCTTAATCCATTAGGTGGCGACTCTTCTCTTTTAATACCCATTTAAAAGAGTTGTCACATGTCGAAACCCGATTTCGCAAGAAAAAGGGGGCGCGACAGCATGGCAACTCTGCTGGGTTTTTTAGGCTCTTACCATAACAAACTTGCTTTTTTGTAAATTAGTCTTAAGAATGCTTCTTTTTGTTAATACGTGCGCCCCCTTTTCCTTTCCCCTTATGTGAATTTAATTGTCCGTTTTGAGCAATTATGATTTTCTTTACTGCAGAAACTGACTTATTTCTTATTTTCCTTTCTTAAACGTCTTTCAATTATTAAATACCACATTTTATTATTTTCCTAATGTGCAAATACGTGACAACATGTTATTTACTGCTGCATAAATCATGCTCAACATCATCTTCCACTCGTGTGTAATCAATCCTTTAGCAATGCTTGATGAGTGGTTGCGCTCTTCCTATATATCACCCTTTAATTCGAAAAGGCTTATTTGCGGTAAAAGTAGTCGATCAGCGGTGCAATCGACGGTTCCGTGCCTTTTCCCCTCAAGTTGTCCTCTTGAGGGTACTAGTCTAGACCCCCATAGAAACCTTACTCTAATTATAACTATACATGCATCATGGTTAAACCTAGCCGGGTTAGTATGTCGTCCACATAATAACCCATTAAGACAAACCTTATCCAAACGTCCACCAGGATTTCCATAATCCCAACGGACGCAACCACATTTTGTGCATTAATTTTGGAGAACTAAATGCCAATATGCTAATCATGGATATATAAATAGTCGAATTTGGAGGGGGAAAGGGTCTAACCTTATTTGTTTTGCAGAAAATGAGGTACGAGGTCCCCAGGTTCGGCATGGTCCAAAATATACCACCACTGCTACTAGATTGGTGGGAAGATCTTTCCTTAAGTGACAAGAAACATGTGAAGAAGGTCCTGGGAAATTTGCCTTCTCTGTTAGACATCCAGCCAAATAACATGTTGATAGAAGCTGCAACCATGTTCTAGGATCGTGAAAAATCAGTGTTTTGCTTCGGGGATATAGAAATGACCCCACTCCTAGAAGAAATCGGGGGATTTATTGGGGTACATTGGGACAGCCCTTGGTTATTGGTACCAAAAAATCGCACTGGTAGGGGATTTGTAAAAATGATGGGTCTGAAAAAGAACGCCGATTTGGAGTGCTTAAAGAAATCTTATATACCATTTGACTACTTGTATTAGAGATACGGTCATAACAAGTCCTACCGTATTTTCCATGATGATTTTTCCATCACTTCCTTGGGACATATTCACCGCAGAGTTTGCGCGTTCATTATTTTCTTCTTAGGTATGATAGTGTTCCTAACAAAAAAGGGAAATAATTCACACTAGATTGGCTATGGTCACCAAGACTCTAATGGAAGGAATCGAGGGACAAACATACACCCTAATCCCTATGATTATATCTGATATCTACCGGGCTTTGGACCACTGCGAGAAAGGGTCCAAACATTTCGAGGGCTGCAATTTGCTATTGCAGTTGTGGTTAATGGAGCATCTCCAAAAGGATCAATATCGCCAGGAGTTTCCACGAAAGGCGTGGAATGACAATATTGCCTTCCATCACCCTAAACGGATGACTGATATTTCAGACAGGTTGGCTCAACCAGAGAGTGCTAAGGAATGGGCGGAGTTCTTTGACAATTTGACTGAGGATCGGGTTCAGTGGATGTTTGAATGGTTCCCTACTGACGAGTTCATCATCAGGTCAAGGGAGTACTCACTTAGTGTTGATTGGTTAAGTGGAATATACCCTTATGTTCCCATCAGGGTTATGAGGCAGGCAGGCAGGAAGCAGATCATACCGCGGGTCACAAAGATGAGTCATTTTCGGGCAGATTTTTAGGATGAAGACATCCCTTACAAGTGTCAACCTCAGGATATGTGGCACTCAAAGATTATGGTGGAAAAGGACACCATCGATCCAGACAGGTATCATGGGGGACATGCACCCTTTTACCCGGCATGGTTGGAAGACAACTTAGCTGGGAAGGTTGAGCCAGGAATTGGTCGGGGAAACAGGGTCATAGACGAAGATGCAGAAACCCAAGTAAAGTACAACAACTTGCGCAAGAGAATTCATGTCTCCAAGGCCGAACATCAGGAGATACACGAGACAGACAAGAGGTTAATAAGGGAATGTAGGGAAATGACTATCACCTCCAATGAAAGGGTAGAATATCTGGAACAAGGTTTGATGGAGCTAGAAGGAAAGATAAGAAAGAGGGTTGATGACTGCCAGAATACTGAAGGAAGCGAGGGAGGACATCTGGCAAGATTATACATGTTGTTGGGAATGCGTGAACTAGGGGACCTGATTGATGGAGTCAGAAAGATCAAACTTGGGGAAGGTCCTTCTGGGACCAAGTAGATTAGATTTACTTGGTTTTCTTAAATGTAATAAGGCCAAATGCGAGTAGTTACTTATCTTTTATTATCTTAGTATCGTGTTGGATTCATCTACTTTTATATTAATGAAATGAGGCAATTATTGGCATCTAAGTTCTCTAAAACAACTTGTCGCTAGGCCTACCTCAGGCACAACGAGGCTCCCAAAATAGGACGCGAATTTAGATTCCGCAATATGCGTTTAAATACCGCCAAAAATTCTTTTCAGAACTCTTACTGACTTGTCTACCTTTTATTTTTCTTTCTTTCTTTCGATTATTCCCATTCCTCAAAGGTTGGTTCATGTATACTGGCATCATCAGCTTATCATACTAGATCTACGGGCCCTCCACCTTCTCCTCCTCCAAGTCCACCAAAAGGCAAAGGGAAAGCAAAGATGGATGATTTGAATAGCACCAGAAGAGACAACAACACACATGTTGAACATGCAGAAGCTTCTGATGGCCGAATTACTCAGGCCCCAAATGATGTAGTATCACGACTTGAGCAGCAAAATACTAGAACTCCAGGGTGAGCTCGAGCAGGTCCGGAGCTTAGCAAACCTATCGCTCACACTCAATATCCCAGATGTCAACAATTCAAACACTCAGAACCCCGCACCACCGCAAAACACACCCAACAAGTACCTACAAAATCCTCCCCCACCTCACCATTACACAACCCCTCCACAGAATCAAACTACCCCTCCACAATATCAGCAAAACACCTACCATACTCCACAAATTCCCCACAAATCATTCCCGAACCCCAGAACTCCAATGATCACCATTATACCCAAACTCCGGATCACCAAAACAACCCTATATACGTGGAAACCCTACCTCACTTCGCTCAGCCCGTATCCTATACACCAGAACCCTTTGAGAAGGACCTTCTCATTAAGAACCTGGCTGAAAGGCTCTTGAAGTTGACAAGTCGGGTTCAAGGCGTCGAAGGAAGCAAAGGGATAGAAGGTCTGAACTATGAATACCTATGCATATATCCGGATATAGAACTGCCGGAGAATTACAAACCTCCCAAGTTTGAAATGTTTGACGGATCAGGTGATCCCAAGGTTCACTTGAGGACTTATTGCAACAAGCTTGTAGGGGTCGGAAAGGATGAAAGGATCCGGATGAAGCTTTACATGAGGAGTTTTATTGGAGATTCTTTATCCTGGTACATCAGCCATGATCCTAAGAAGTGGGCCAACTGGGTCAATATGGCGTCTGACTTCATGGACAGATTCTGGTTTAACACAGAGAATGCGCCGGATGTCTTCTACATTCAGAACTTAAAGAAGAAGCCCACTGAGACATTCCGCGAGTATGCCACTCGTTGGAGGTTAGAAGCAAACAAAGTAAGGACGACATTAGACGAGGAATATATGAACAAATTCTTCGTCAGAGCACAGGATCCACAGTACTATGAAAGATTGATGGTTATTGAAAAAAACAAGTTCTTCGATATCATCAAAATCGGAGAAAAGATTGAAAAGGGCATTAAAAACGGTATTGTGATAAACTTTGAGGCATTGCAGGCCACAAAAAAAGCACTGCAGTCAGGGGGTATATCGAAGAAGAAAGATGCAGGAACAGTAATGGTCACCCAAGGACCCAAAACACCACTTGTATATCAAACCTCCCCACTTACATACCAAGAACCTCCACCCACATATCAAAAATCACCTCTCAGATATTCCCAACCAGCCACTGCTTATCACACATATAATTCCCAACCCTCTCACTTTCAGTCACCTCCAACTCGCTCAAACTACCCAATACATCGGCCTGACTTTGACCGCAGACTACCTAAACAATACACTGCCATTGCCGAACCCATTGACCAGTTGTATGAAAGGCTGAAGGCTGCTGGTTATGTCACTTTTATCCCTGCTGTGACCATCCCAGAGGGTCAGCCCAAATAAGACCTGTGCATATCATTCTGGCATGAAAGGGCACACCATTGACAAGATTCGAACACCTAAGGATACGATCCATACCTTTATTGATAATAAGGTCATTTAGGCCAAAGAAGCTACACCCAACGTCCGCAAAAAATCCATCCCAGATCATAGGGGTGAAGGTATCAATGTGATAGAGACCGGTGAGGAATGGGATCCCGATGGATCAATTGGACTTATAGAAGAAGGTGACAATCCTGAGAAACCCGCAGTCACGCTCAATACTATTATAGTACAATTACAGCCGCCTGTGGAGGTTGAGGTAGCTGCATTAGTTCCATTTGAAGTTGAGATAGCACCCCCCGCAGATGCGCATGTTCCATTCGAAGTGGAAGTAGCCACACCTTTCACAATGACAATGTCAACCACACCGCCTTTCGACACCAAGGTTGTACCCTGGGATTATGTGGCCGAAGCTAGAAGAAGAGGAAAGATCGAAATTGAAGAATCTAGCGTTGTGCAAAGAATGACCAGAACGGGAGAGTCTATACACCAGAGCATTTGGGGGAATCCATTAAGCAGGCTTCTAACAGACCGCCCTTTATTGAAACAGGCCCGAATGAC
The DNA here is from genome assembly GCA_005239505.1 of Nicotiana paniculata. Taxonomy (NCBI): domain Eukaryota; kingdom Viridiplantae; phylum Streptophyta; class Magnoliopsida; order Solanales; family Solanaceae; genus Nicotiana; species Nicotiana paniculata. The sequence continues at coordinate 53,218 of ML354006.1, read as the reverse complement.
CTTTGAAGGAAATTGGAAGCAAGGGAGTATTCAGTCACCGATCATTTGAACAAGAGTCCTGCTCAGATATCTATCCAATCACTGCTACAGAATTCAGAGGTGCACAACAATGCTCTCTTAAAGGTGTTAAGTGAGGCATATGTACCTAACAACATCACTGGCGGAGAAATGGCCAATATGGTAGGACAGGTGCTGGAAAGTCACAAAATCACCTTCCACGAGGACGAGCTGCCACCTGAGGGTTTGAATCATAACAGGGCACTGCACATTATCGTGCAATGTGAGGACAATTTCATTGCCAGAATTATGATAGATGGGGGATCCAGTCTTAATATTTGCCCATTGACAACACTGAAGAGGTTGGGCAAAGGATTGTATGAGATACGAGAAGGGACCATGAACATGAACGCATTTGACGGGTATCAGAGGGCTACCATTGGGGAAATCAATCTCTGTTTGCAGATGGGGCCTACATGGTTTGATGTCGAGTTTCAGGTGTTGGACATATCTGCATCCTATAATCTATTGTTGGAAAGGCCATGGATACACGCCGCTGAGGCTCTGGCATCAAATTTGCATCAGGTAGTGAAGTTTGAATGGAACCATCATGAGGTGATTATCCATGGAGATGGGAGCTACCCCATTTACAACCGTGAGACTATCCCGGTGGCCGAGAATAGAAGAAGGCTCGGTGGAGAAACTTATGATCACATCGAGTGGGTCAATGCAATCGACAAAGATAAGTGGTGGGATAACAAGATAGCAAGCGTGATGAGCTGGATAGGGTATGAGCCGGGTAAGGGTCTCGACAAAAATCTTCAGGGCATCACCAAGCCAATACAACCAAAGTGCCATAGTATTACATTCGGATTGGTATATCAGTAAACCTGAAAGGAATACAATGTTGGTCACCACCATGGCATGGTCCGTACTATCCACTTGAGTAGCATGTACCACACCTGAGTCAGACTTTCCAGCAGACCGACGTCATATGGGGATCAGAGGAGGAGGAAGCACTGGCAGCTTTAAGGAACTTGTTCCTGGAGGGTGAGGATATGGACTGTTGTGTAATTGTTGATGAGGAGGAGGAGGAAGGCCCTACCATCCGAGATGTGGAGAAAGGATCATTCCTCAAGAATTGGACTGTCAGACCATCCAGGGCCCAACGAGTCCCGGGGTGGCAAGATTGAACATCATTGTTTATTTTGTTTTCTAAGAAAATGATTTCCCTTTTTGCATTGGTTTAAATAAAATCTCCAGCGTTCTAAAAACGTATTTTAAATTATTGAAAATCGCTTTTATGTTTCAATGGATCGATAATTATTACCATTGTTCTCTCATATCTTTATCTATATAGCATTACTATTTCCTGTCTTGATGAACCAACAACTGTGACATGTAATGAGACAACACAACAGAAGATAGTGATTCGGAGGAAGAAGATGTCATACACCACGAAATCGTCAGAGAAGTAGAAGACCTTGAGAATAAGCATAAGTCCAATTCTGGATGAAACAAAAATAATCAACTTAGGAGAATCTGAAACTGTCAAGGAGACCGCATCAGCATTCACTTATTACCATCAGAGAAAGAGGAATACACTAGGTTCCTGAAAGAACATAAAGGGAAATTCTCTCCCAACTGGCAAGTTCCTTACATGAATCACAGAGTATTGATAGGAGGAGCCCTTATACTTGTAGAAATGGACGGAGAAGTCTGGCCAAAACCGATCAATTCAGATGCGGTCACGCGATACTATGTGTAACTATTTATGTTTTCGAAAATGTTGTAAATTGAACTACGCTCGACCTGATTCCCGTTTAGGAGGGGATAGGTAGGCAGCCCTATAGGTTCGGTCATAATTCAATAAAAATCTTATTTCCCCCATAATCGGAAACTGAGGCAGAAATTTTAGGAGGACCCTTAAAATTCCGAAGCAAGTTCAGCCGTTCACAGCATGTACAACAGTCAACGATGTTTGTCCATCTAACTGGGGCAGAATTTTGGTTCATCTAACAAATTTCTTAAAATATTTTACTATGTCCTTTGAAAACTATGCATGCTTGCTTGCGAAATAAATCTGTTTAGCAGAACGCTATCCCAATGATTTGAACAAGATCCCCGGACCAAGCAAAGTAAGCCGATGGAGGCGCGAACCAACCTCCCCTTTACAGAACTCACAATTTTTCTTTGGATGCAGGAACAAAGAATATACATGCTTCAAAGTCACAATATTCATAACAACCGTGATATTGAAGTTTACTACCAGCTAAGAAAACTCTGCTATAATCTGATATTTATTCTATTCTGCATGGGACTAAGCCTTGTCCCACATATTGCATGAGGCTAAGCCCTACCTCCATATTTCCGTAAGGCTAAGCTCTGATTTCCATCTGCATGAGACTAAGCCCTGTCCCGAACCTTGCATGAGACTAAGGTCTATCTCCATCTGCATGAGGCTAAGCTCTGCCTCCTATTTGCATAAGGCCAATCATTGCCTTTCTATTTGCCGATACTAAGCGTTGTCTCTCCGGCACTATCTATTTTCTCTTCTTTCGGGCTAAGATCTACCCTCAACTTCACAAGACTAAGCCTTGTCTTGTGACTCTTGACATCATATTATTGCATCTCATGAGCCGAAATATTGCCAACTTGTCCAAAGTCGTCATAGTCTAAAGGCATGATCCTCATAACCGGAAGACACCATGCCATGGCCAGAGGATCTCTCAAATTTGCATATCATTAATCAAAGGCGTCATGGTTCGGAGGAAGAGTTCTCATGGCCCGAGAACATCATTTCATGGCCTGTGAATCCCTCACTGAACAATTCATGGCCCAAGACATCATGGTCTAAAGACATTATCCTAACCGTCTGAAGACAATTCTGTGACAACCCAAAGGGTCATCACCTATTTTATTACCCATTCCGTAATTCTGAGGCCTTGAAACCTCATTTGTAGTTGCCTCGATTTGTGTGCGCAGTCCGGGCACGTAGCCGGGTAGCTTAAATATGAAATTCTGTGAAAAATGCTAAGATTTAATATTAACATGAATAAATTTGACTTCGGTTAACATTTTGGGTAAACGGACCCGGACCCGTGATTTGATGGTCCCGGAGGGTCCGTAGGAAAATATGGGACTTGTGGGTACACCCGAAATCGAATCCCGAGGTCCCAAGCCCGAGGAATGAATATTTTTGAGTAAAATTGTTTTCTGAAAATATTTAAGGAAAATGAAAAAGAAATCTGATTAGAAAGTGATGGTATCGGGCCCGTATTTTGGTTTCGGCGCCCAGTACAGGTCTTATTTATGGTTTAAGCACTTTCTGTAAAGTTTGGTAAAAATCGGATGTCGTTTGACGTGTTTCAGACTAAAAATGGAAAATTTGATGTTTTATGAAATTTGATAGAATTCATGGATTTTGAGGCTTAATTCGATGTATATGATGTTATTTTGGCGATTTGATCGCACGGATAAGTTCATAGGACGTTTTTGAGGTAGTGTGTGTATTTGGTTTGGAGCCCCGAGGGCTCAAGTGAGTTTTGGATAGACCACTAATTGTTTTTTTGAACTTGGAAATTTGCTGGTGCAACTGATCTGCAGGCTTCGCCTTTGCGAATCCAGCATCGTAAATGCGAGCTATTCATCGCAAATGCGAAGGTATAGCTGGGCAGGCCTGTTCGCAAATGCGACCAAGGGGTTCGCAAATGCGATGGTTAACCTGGGCAGGCCTGATCGCAAATGCGAAGGCTGGGAATGTCTGAAGGGTTCGCAATTGCGAACCCCTGCTCGCAATTCCCATGCCAACCAGTAGCCTGCACTGTACAAAATCGAAATTTTACTTCAATTTTCATATTTTCTCAAACTCAAACACACTTAGACGATTTTACCAAGAACAAGACTTCTTCCAAATCAATTGTAAGTTGGTTTTTACTCAATTCTTTCAATCATTAACATCATTTAACATGTTTTCAACTTAAAATCAAAGATTTCCATGGGTGAAAATTGGGTGTTTTGGGTAGAACTTAGGTTTTTCTAAAATTGGGATTTGAGTGGGTGATTGACCTCCGATATGAGAGAATTTTATATAGCTAGACTCGTGAGAATACGAGGGTTCTGAAAATGTAAAGTTTACCCGACTCCGAGATGCTGGTCTGGGGGCGTTTTGGTCATTTTACCTAATTTCGCGCTGTAACATTCAATTGAATAGTAGAATCAGTTGCATGAGATGTTATTTATGGTATAAAATTTATTCTAATAGATTTGGGCTATTTGGATTCGGATACTCGTGGAAAACGTGTGGTTTTGGGTTGATTCCTATACTTTGGACCCGAGGTAAGTGTTTGGTCTAACCTTAGCTTGAGGGAATAGAAGTTGAGTATAATTTGCTACTTGCTAATTGTCAAATACGATGTATAGGCATGGTGACGAGTATCTATACATTGGTGTCTAGCATGACCGTGAGTCCTTATATTGTGAATATTCTGATTTTGTGGTAATTTCCATGCTTAATTGGTGATTTCTATATGTTGTGAAGAATATGTGAAGGGAATTGTAATCTTTAAACTCTGTTGGAGAATTGGCTCAGATTGTAATATGAATAATGAAGATATATGAGATAATTGTATCCTTTGGAGCATTGGCTCAGATTGTAATACGAATGATGGATATATATGAGATAACTGTATCCTTTGGAGCGTTGGCTCAGATTGTAATACGAATGATGGATATATATGAGATAATTGTATCCTTTGGAGCGTTGGCTCAGATTGTAATACGAATGATGAAGGTATATGAGATAATTGTATCCTTTGGAGCTTTGTCTCAGATTGTAATACGAATGATGAAGGTATATGAGATAATTGTATCCTTTGGAGCTTTGTCTCAGATTGTAATACGAATGATGAAGGTATATGAGATAATTGTACCCTTTGGAGCATTCGTTCAAGTAATAGAGTAAATTATGAAATGAAGTGAAAGAAGATAAAGTGCTACTAAAATATACCCTTGCCGGGTCATTGTTTCTTTTGATATTGTTTCCTTTGTTGGGATGTTGAGATTACTGTTGATGTTCCCTTGCCGGGATTTCTATTTTATTCTTCTTACTCCCTCGCCCTTGTTTCTTATTGCTATTTGGTTGAGGAAGAGTGTTAAAGCACGAAGGGTGATGTCGTGCACTGTTTGATATTGTGAGGAAGAGTGTTAATGCACGAAGGGTGATGACGTGCACTGTTGATATTTTGAAGAAGAGTGTTAAAGCACGAAGGGTGATGTCGTGCATTGTTTAATATTGTTCCCTTACCGTGGTTATTATTTCTATTCTGTTTACTCCCTTGTTTGTGATTGCTGTTTGGGTGAGGATGAGTGCTATAGCACGAAGGGTGATGTCGTGCATTGTCTGACATTGTGAGGAAAGAGTGTAAAGCACGAAAAGTGATGCCGTGCCGTACGATGTACCATTCCGTACCAATATTCATTGATTATACTGTGAGGAAAGAGAGTAAAAGCACGAAGGGTGATGCCGTGCCATGATTTACATTGTTTACATTATACATTGCATAGTGAGGACGAGAGTAAAAGCACGAAGGGTGATGCCATGCAAGCTTGTGATTTCTTGTCCTCATTGATATGCTGGCTTTGCTGTTCTTTTCCTTATTGAGATTTCTTATATGAAACTGTTATCTCCCCATAGCATGTTCCCCTTCCTTTATTAATTGTTTTCTCCCTATATTTCTTATCCGTTGTATATATGTACATCTATTTATTTGAACTGCACAGGTTTATTTGGTAGTCAGGTTCTAGCCTCGTCAGTACTTCGCCGAGGTTAGGCTAGGCACTTCCCAGTACATGGGGTCGGTTGTACTGATGCTACACCTGCACTTCTTTATGTTGTGCAGATTACGCAGCCGGACCCGGAGGACATCATTAGTGGGAGTGTCTTCCAGCTTATCATAGAGGCTTCAAGGTATACCCGCTGGCGTTCGTGGGCCTTGGCGTCTCTTCCATCCCTTTTGTCTTCGATTCTGTCTTATTTTTCCTCTAGCTTCAGAAGCAGATATGTATTTCCTTCTAGACTTGTATTTAGCACTCTTATAGACAGTTCGTGAGTTTGTGACTATAGGTTTTGGGAATATTTACGCGTTGTTGTGTTATGTTGTCCTTGTTTAGCTTGAAACCATATTTATTTCCGCTGTTAAACTGTGAATCGTTTAGTTTATCCTATTAAAGTGGTGTTAATATGCTAGTTTATCTATGTACGTTGGCTTGTCTAGCGGGTTCAACATTAGGCGCCATCACGGCCCGATGGTGGGATTTCGGGGCGTGACAAGTTGGTATCAGAGCTCTAGGTTACTTAGGTCTCACAACTCATGGACAACTTGGTAGAGTCTGAGGGATTGGTACAGAGACGTCTGTACTTATCCCCTAGATGCTGCAAAGTTAGGATGACTCCATATTTCTTTTCTTCTCTATCGTGCACTATGATTCTGAGTGCTGATTTAGTTTCTATTCTATTCTCTCGCAGATTGTGAGGACGCATGCTTCCCTTGGTTCTGCCCAGCAGCCTGACACTCCTGCTATAGCTCCTACTCGGGGTCGAGGTTGAGGACGAGGTCGTGCTAGAGGTCGAGGCCGGGGCCGGGCTCAGCCTAGAGCAGCAGCCCCAGTGGAGGACCCTCAAGTCGAGTCTGACGAGGAGGTCCCAGTTCCGACTGTCCCAGTTTGACCAGCCCAGGTCCCAGAGGGGTTCATAGTTACCCTAGGGCTTCAGGACGCCCTCATCAGTCTAGTCGGACTCATGGAGAGTGTAGCACATACGGGTCTTCTTCTACAGCACCAACTGTCTCTCAGGCTGGGGTAGGTGCCCAGACTCCTGCCGCCCACGTGCCAGAGCAGCTAGCTCCACAGTTTCAGACTTCGGCACCTCAGCCAGCCGGGGTAGCTCAGCCGGGTATTGCAGCACCAGTAGCAGAGGGAGCAGCTATTTCAGTAGATGCTTTGTGGAGACTAGACAGGTTCACTAAGTTATTCACTGTTACTTTTACTAGTTCACCATCAGAGGACCCCCAGGATTATTTGGACGGCTGCCATGAGGTTCTTCGGAACATGGGCATGGTGGAGCCCAACGGGCTCGACTTCGCTACTTTTCGGTTATCTGGCGTAGCCAAGAGTTGGTGGAGAGACTATTTCTTAGCCAAACCAGCTGGATCTACACCTTTGACTTGGACTCAGTTCTCAGAGGTGTTTTTGGGGAAGTTCCTTCCCATTACTCAGAGAGAGGACCTTCAGAGGCAGCTTGAGCGTCTCCAGCAGGGATCCATGTCAGTCACTCAGTACGAGACCAGGTTCATCACTCTAGCCCGACATGCTCTTATGATACTTCCCACTAATCTGGAGAGGGTTCGGAGATTCATTGAGGGATTGGCCCGGCCTATCAGACTTCAAATGGCTAGAGAGTTTGGTACAAATATATCGTTCCAGGATGCGGCCAATGTGGCCAGGAGTATTGAGATGATTCTGTCACAGAGTGGTGGTCAGGGGCTGACAAGAGGCCCCGTCATTTCGGTCGTTTCAGTGGAGCCTCATCTGGGAGCATGGATTCTTCAGGCAGAGGTCATCCTCCCAAACCTTTTCAGTTAGCTCTCCAAGTTTTCCATGGTACTTCAGGTGGTCGTGGTTCTCAGACGCAGTATTCTGATCAGTAGCCTTACAGTGCGCCACCAGCTCCTATCAGTGCACTGCCGCATCAGAGTTTCTGGGATGGTCTTTCAGGTCGACAGGGTCAGATTTAGTTCCCTCAGCAGTCGAGGTCTTGTTACACTTGTGGCGATCCGGGTCACCTTGCCAGATTTTCCCTCGAGCACTAGGTAGTTCGCAGTATCAGGGATCTCGTGCCATGGTATAGGCACCGGGTGTTCCACAGCCTGTCCAGCTAGCTAGAGGTGGGGGTAGAGGTGCTAGAAGTGGAGGTAGAGGTCATAGAGGTGGAGCTCATGCCGCAAGAGGTAGAGGCCAGCCAGCAGCCGGCCGTCCTAGAGATGTGGTTCAGGGTGGTGGGGCCCAGCCCCGATGTTATGCTCTTTCAGCCAGACCAGAGGTTGAGTCTTTAGATGCAGTCATTACAGGTACTATTCGGGTTTGTGACAGATATGCTTCTGTGCTATTTGATTCAGGGTCTACATATTCGTACGTGTCCTCTTATTTTGCACCATACCTGGTCATGCCTAGTGATCCACTGAGTATTCTTGTTTATGTATCTACCCCGGTGGGTGATTCTATCGTGGTCGATCAAGTCCATCGTTCTTGTGTTACGGTGATCGGGCGTCTTGAGACCCGTGTTGATTTTTTTCTTTTAGGTATGGTCGACTTTGATTTTATATTGGGGATGGACTGGTTATCCCAATATCATGCAATCTTGGATTGTCATGCCAAGACGATGACCTTAGCTTTTCCAGATTTGCCCCGTTTGGAGTGGAAAGGAACTCCTGGTTATTCTACCCGTAGTGTTATTTCGTATGTGAAGGCTCGGCATATGGTCGAGAAGGGGTGTTTGTCTTATTTGGCTTATGTGCTCGATTCCAGTGTTGAGGTTCCCTCTATTGATTCGGTACCCGTGGTCCGTGAGTTTCCTGCGGCCTTCCCTTTAGACCTGCCGGGGATACCACCCGATAGGGACATTGATTTCTGCATTGATCTTGCTCTGGGCACCCAACCCATTTCAATTCCGCCGTATGGCATGCCCCCGCCAAAGTTGAAAGAGTTGAAGGAGCAGTTGCAAGATCTGCTTGGGAAGGGTTTTATTAGACCTAGTGTTTCTCCTTGGGGTGCTCCAGTATTGTTTGTGAAGAAAAAGGATGGTTCGATGAGGATGTGCATTGATTACCAGCAATTGAAGAAGGTTACAATGATTTTTTCGATCAGCTTCAGGGTGCCAAGGTATTTTCAAAGATAGACTTGAGATCTGGCTACCATCAGTTGAGGATTAGGGCATCCGATGTCCCTAAGATAGCTTTCCGCACTCGGTATGGGAATCACGAGTTTTAAGTCATGTCGTTTGGGTTGACAAATGCCCCAGCAGCTTTTATGGATTTGATGAACCGAGTGTTCAGGCCTTATTTGGACTCGTTCATGATAGTCTTCATTGATGATATATTGATATACTCCCACAGCCAGGAGGAGCACGAGCAGCATCTCAGAGTGGTTCTTCAGACTCTGAAGGATAGTTAGCTATATGCAAAGTTTTCGAAGTGTGAGTTCTGGTTGAAGTCGGTTGCATTCTTGGGTCATGTCGTATCAGCAGAGGGTAATCATTTTGACTCAAAGAAGATTGAGGCAGTCAATAACTGGCCTAGACCAGCATCAGCTACAAAGATTCGGAGTTTCTTGTGATTGGCAGGATATTATCGTCGGTTCGTGGAGGGGTTCTCATCTATTGCAGCCCCGATGATCAGGTTGACCCAGAAGGGTGCCCAGTTCAGATGGTCGGACGAGTGTGAGGCGAGCTTTCAGAGGCTCAAGACAGCTCTAACTACAGCACCAATACTGGTTTTGCCCACAGGTTCAGGGCCTTATACAGTCTATTGCGATGCTTCCCATATTGGGCTTGGTGCAGTGTTGATGCAGGATGGAAAGGTCATTGCTTATGATTCAAGGCAGTTGAAGATTCATGAGAAGAACTATCCTGTGCATGATTTGGAGTTGGCAGTCATTGTTCACACATTAATGATTTGGAGGCACTATCTGTATGGCGTGGCGTGCGAGGTGTTCACGGATCATAAAAGTCTTCAGTACTTGTTCAAGCAAAAGGAGTTGAATTTGAGGCAGATTAGGTGGTTGGAGTTGTTGAAGGATTATGATATTACCATCTTATACCACCCGGGGAAGGCCAATGTGGTGGCCGATGCTTTGAGTAGGAAGTCAGCTAGCATGGGCAGTCTTGCTTTTATTCCTATCAGTCAGAGGCCGCTTACCTTGGATGTTCAGGCTTTGGCCAATCTATTTGTGAGGTTGGATATTTCTGAGCCTAGTCGAGTGTTGTCATGTACGGTCACTCGTTCTTCATTATTGGAGCGTATCCATGATCGGCATTTTGATGATCCCCATTGGTGTGTCCTTAGAGACACGGTGCAGCGCGGAGGTGCCAAGCAGGTGACCTTAGATGATGATGGTGTTTTGAGATTGCAGGGGCGAGTTTGTGTGCCCAATGTTTATGGGATTTGAGAGTTGATTTTATAGGAGGCCCATAGTTCTTGGTACTCTATTCATCCGGGCGCCGCAAAGATATATCAGGATTTGCGGCAACATTATTGGTAGCGTAGAATGAAGAAGGATATTGTAGCACATATGGCACGGTGTTTGAATTGTCAACAGGTTAAGTATGAGCACCAGAGGCCTGGTTGTTTATTTCACAGGATTGAGCTTCCCGAGTGGAAGTGGGAGAGGATCACTATGGACTTCGTTACAGGACTTCCGTTGACCCAGAAGAAGTTCGATGCAGTTTGTGTCATTATTGATAGGCTGACCAAGTCAGCGCATTTCATTCCTGTGGCAGTCTCCTATTCATCCGAGAGGTTAGCTGAGATCTATATCCGAGAGATTGTTCGCCTTCATGGTGTGCCGATATCTATCATTTCGGACCGGGGCGCGTAGTTTACCTTGCATTTATGTAGGGCACTCCAGCGAGAGTTAGGCACCCAGGTTGAGTTGAGTACAACATTTCATCCTCAGACGGAAGGACAGTCCGAGCGGACTATTCAGATATTGGAGGATATGCTCCGAGCTTGTGTTATTGACTTTGGAGGATCATGGGATTCGTTCTTGCCTTTAGCAGAGTTTGCCTACAACAACAGCTACCAGTCGAGTATCCAGATGGCTCCTTATGAGGCTTTATATGGTAGGCGGTGTCGATCTCCGGTTGGATGGTTTGAGCCGGGAGAGGCTCGGTTGTTGGGTACAGATTTGGTTCAGGAGGCCTTGGACAAGTTGAGGATCATTCAGGATAGGCTTCGTACAACTCAGTCCAGGCAAAAGAGTTATGCGGATCGCATGGTTCGACATGTGGCTTTTATGGTTGGTGAGCGAGTATTGCTCCGAGTGTCGCCTATGAAGGGCGTGATGAGATTTGGGAAGAAGGGCAAGCTTAGCCCTAGGTTCATTGGTCCGTTTGAGATTCTTGATCGAGTGGGAGAGGTGGCTTATAGACTTGCATTGCCACCTAGCTTATCAGCCGTACATCCAGTTTTTCATGTGTCCATGCTTCGGAGGTATCACGGCGATCCAGCCCACGTGTTAGATTTCAGCACTGTCCAGTTGGACAAGGACTTATCTTATGAGGAGGAGTCGGTAGCTATTCTAGACTGGNGGAGAGGTCAGCCTCCTGAGGCATCAACCTGGGAGTCCGAGTCCGATATGCGGAGCCGTTACCCTCATTTATTTCCCGACTCAGGTACTTCCTTCTTCTGTCTGTTCGAGGACGAATGGTTGTTTTAGAGGTGGAGAATGTGACGACCCAAAGGGTCATCACCTATTTTATTATCCATTCCGTACTTTCGAGGCCTTGAAAACCTCATTTGTAGTTGCCTCGATTTGTGTGCACAGTCCGGGCGCGTAGTCGGACAATTTAAATATGAAATTATGTGAAAAATGCTAAGATTTAATATTAACATGAATAAATTTGACTTCGGTCAACATTTTGGGTAAACAGACCCAGACCCGTGATTTGTCGGTCCCGGAGGGTCCGTAGGAAAATATGGGACTTGTGCGTATGCCCGGAATCGAATTCCGAGGTCCCAAGCCCGAGGAATGAATTTTTTTGAGTAAAATTGTTTTCTAAAAATATTTAAGGAAAATGAAAATGAAATCTGATTAGAAAGTGATGGTATATGGCCCGTATTTCGGTTCCGGCGCCCGGTACAGGTCTGATTTATTGTTTAAGCACTTTCTGTAAAGTTTTGTTGAAATCGGATGTCGTTTGACGTGTTTCAGACTAAAAATAGAAAATTTGATGTTTTATGAAGTTTGATAGAATTCATGGATTTTGAGGCTTAATTCGATGTATATGATGTTATTTTGGCGATTTGATCGCACGGATAAGTTCATAGGATGTTTTTGAGGTAGTGTGTGTATTTGGTTTAGAGCCCCGGGGGCTCGGGTGAGTTTTGGATAGACCACGGATTATTTTTTTTTTTGAACTTGGAAATTTGCTGGTGCAACTGATCTGCAGGCTTCGCATTTGCGAAGCGAACATCGCAAATGCGAAGGTGTCCTTGCTGGCCAGGGATCGCAAATGCGACCAAGAGGTTTGCAAATGCGAAGGTATAGATAGGCAGGCCTGTTCGCAAATGCGACCAAGAGGTTCGCAAATGCGAAGGTTAACCTGGGCAGGACTGATCGCAAATGCGACCAAGAGGTTCGCAAATGCGAAGGCTGGAAATGTGTGAAGGGTTTGCAATTGCGAACCCCTGTTCGCAATTCCCATGCCAACTAGTAGCCTGCACTGTACAAAACTAAAATTGTACTTCATTTTTCATATTTTCTCAAACTCAAACACACTTAGGCGATTTTTCCAAGAACAAGACTTCTTCCAAATCAATTGTAAGTTGGTTTTTACTCAATTCTTTCAATCATTAACACCATTTAACATGTTTTCAACTTAAAATCAAAGATTTCCATGGGTGAAAATTGGGTGTTTTGGGTAGAACTTAGTTTTTTTTTAAATTGGGATTTGAGTGGGTGATTCACCTTCGATTTGAGAGATTTTTATATGGCTAGACTCGTTATAATACGAGGGTTCTGAAAATGTAAAGTTTACCCGACTCCGAGATGCTGGCCTGGGGGCGTTTTGGTCATTTCACCTAATTTCGCGACGTAACCTTGAATTGAATAGTAGAATCAATTGCATGACATTTTATTTATGGTATGAAATTTATTCTGATAGATTTGGGCCATTTGGATTCGGATACTCGTGGAAAACGTGTGGTTTTGGGTTGATTCCTATACTTTGGACCCGAGGTAAGTGTTTGGTCTAACCTTAGCTTGAGGGAATAGGAGTTGAGTTTAATTTGCTACTTGCTAATTGTCAAATACGATGTATAGGCATGGTGATGAGTATCTATACATTGGTGTCTAGCATGACCGTGAGTCCTTATATTGTGAATATTCTGATTTTGTGGTAATTTCCATGCTTAATTGGTGATTTCTATATATTGTGAAGAATATGTGAAGGGAATTGTAATCTTTAAACTCTGTTGGAGCATTGGCTCAGATTGTAATATGAATGATGAAGATATATGAGATAATTGTATCCTTTGGAGCAATGGCTCAGATTGTAATACGAATGATGGAGATATATGAGATAATTGTATCCTTTGGAGCATTGGCTCAGATTGTAATACAAATGATGAAGGTATATGAGATAATTGTATCATTTGGAGCTTTGGCTCAGATTGTAATACAAATGATGAAGGTATATGAGATAATTGTACCCTTTGGAGCATTGGCTCAAGTAATAGAGTAAATGATGAAATGAAGTGAAAGAAGAGAAAGAGCTAAAATATACCCTTGCCGGGTCATTGTTGCTTTTGATATTGTCTCCTTTGTTGGGATGTTGAGATTACTGTTATTGTTCCCTTGCAGGGATTTAATTGTTTAATTGATGTTCCCTTGCCGGGATTTCTATTTTATTCTGCTTACTCCCTTACCCTTGTTTATGATTGTTGTTTGGGTGAGGAAGAGTGTTAAAGCACGAAGGGTGATGCCGTGCACTGTTTGATATTGTGAGGAAGAGTGTTAAAGCACGAAGGGTGATGTTGTGAACTGTTGATATTGTGAGGAAGAGTGTTAAAGCACGAAGGATGATGTCGTGCATTGTTTGATATTGTTCCCTTGCCGGGGTTATTATTTCTATTCTATTTACTCCCTTGCCCTTGTTTGTGATTGTTGTTTGGGTGAGAATGAGTGCTAAAGCACGAATGGGTGATGTCGTTCATTGTCTGACATTGTGAGGAAATAGTGTAAAGCACGAAGGGTGATGCCGTGCCGTACGATGTACAATTCCGTACCGATATTCATTAATTATACTATGAGGAAAGAGAGTAAAAGTACGAAGGGTGATGCCGTGCCATGATTTACATTGTTTACATTATACTTTGTTGTTCTTTTCCTTATTGAGATTTCTTATATGAAACTGTTATCTCCCCACATCATGTTCCCCTTCCTTTATTAATTGCTTTCTCCATATATTTCTTATCCATTGTATATATGTACATCTATTTATTTGAACTGCACAGGTTTATTTAGTAGTCTGGTTATAGCCTCGTCACTACTTCGTCGAGGTTAGGCTAGGCACTTACCAGTACATGGGGTCGGTGTACTGATGCTACACCTGCACTTCTTTATGTTGTGCAGATTATGCAGCCGGACCCGGAGGACATCATTAGTGGGAGTGTCTTCCAGCTTATCGTAGAGGCTTCAAGGTATACTTGCTGGCGTTCGTGGGCCTTGGCGTCTCTTCCATCCCTTTTGTCTTCGATTCTGTCTTATTTTTCCTCTAGCTTCAGAGGCAGACATGTATTTCCTTCCAAACTTGTATTTAGCACTCTTATAGACAGTCCGTGAGTTTGTGACTCCAGGTTTTGGGAAAATTTACGCGTTGTTGTATTATGTTGTCCTTTTTTAGCTTGAAACCATATTTATTTCCGCTATTAAACTGTGAACCGTTTAGTTTATCCTATTAAAGTGGTGTTAATATGCTAGTTTATCTATGTACATTAGTTTGTCTAGCAGGTTCAACGTTAGACACCATCACGACCCAATGGTGGAATTTTGGGACGTGACAAATATTCATGGTCTGAAGGGAATCTACATCATGTTTAAATTTCCGCACAAATATATGCTCGTGGTATCTCTTTACTTGCAGGTGACACGATAAGAAACTGTTGTCCCAATAGGAGAAATCCCCCTCCAGTTCATACAAATTATCTCAAACCTGACCGCTCACCATAACCATCTTTTCACCTATGCCAAAATCTCGTATTCGTTCTTGTGATGACTTCATCGATATATTCCTCCTATGAATCCAGACTTACAAACGGCCTGCTTCCTATAAAACCAGGGATATGTAGGCAGTTCAGGAACCAGAGTGCGGCCTAAATCTCTCAAATAATCTCGCTCGGTCAAAATTGGCCATCATATCTTTACCCGGCAACTCTTTCATCCTTCCCGGGTAAAGAGCGGCAGCTGTTGATACCCAATTTTTTCCTATAATATTTTTTTCAAATACATATATACCTTCAAAACTATGAATTTGTATCAATTGACATTTTTCCATAATTTCTACATTTTTAGGTATTTTTAATTAATTTATCCCAGTATTTTATTTAGATAAATAATTACAAATTGCATCACAAGTGACTTTATAACATTTCATGGTTTAATTTTGTTGTCTATATTCATATTAAGCTTAAATTATTGCAAAAATAGCCACATTTACATTTTTGGGTTGCAATTGCAATAATTTTGCAATTATAGCCTATGCATGCATTATTACATTATTTTCCCAGAAAATAGCTCATCGTATTTTTAACATATTGAGTAATTATTTTAAAACATTTCTATGCATGAAAATTATTTTTTGTAATTTTTTAATTATTTTATAAATTATTTTTTATCAATTATTTGGGTATTTAATAAATAACCCCTTTTATTTTCAGACCTAACCCCTCAAACATTAGCCCAAACCCCTTAGGCCCAAACCTATACCTGCCCGACCCAATACCCCGTTTAATCGTGGCCACGATCCACAAACCCCCTTACCATAATTAATCTTAAAACCTAACCCCTAACTCTTTCATTCCCTCCATCCCCGCCATCGTCATCTCCCTCGTCTCTCAACTCTCTCTCGACCGAACTCTAACCCTAAATGTCATCACCGGCGTAAACCTCCTTCCTATGGTGCTTCTATGTCTTCTTCGACCAGCCCTGGTCTTCTGTACGCCATGGCTCTTCGACTTCATGAGTCCTTGAGAGGACCTCAAGGAAATCCAACTGGTTCTGGTTCGAAACTTGTTCACCGGCCTGTCTCATGCCATTTTCGTTTGTAAGTAAGGGATTTCTCCTTGTTTTATTACAAATCCATGGGTCTTTTGACCGATTCTCTTCATCTCTACTAATTTTTTTTGAAAGCCCTAGTTCATTACTGTCGATTCTTCTTAGATCTTTATAGATTTGGGGTGATTCGAGTACTATTAAGTGTTTTCCTTTAAAAATCTCTTATTTTAATTAGCTATTTCGATTTTTAATCACTCTTCCTAAACTAGGGTTCGTCCTAAACTGTTTTTCAAAGTCTTTTCTGACATCTAAGTGCTTAATTAATTGTTCTTTCATTATCGTGACTAATGATGTTTTATACGTCAATACCACACAAGGGGGGGGAGGGGTGATTTGTGTGGTGTCCAATTTTCGAGTGCTGTCTCAATAGAAGAACCTGGTTCTTCTTGGTGTTCCAACTTCTACGGGTGCGGAATAATAAATACAGTAAAGTAAAAACACAAATATTTTTACGTGGAAAACACATGGCTTAAAAGGTGAAAAAACCACGACCTACTCATCAGTAGGATTTTCTCAAACACTTCACTACAACTCTGAGCCCAACGGCATTTACAAAATAAACTCTTTTGTAAACCTAGGACTAACTCTAATCCCTTTGTAGCAAACTAGCCTCTAGCTGATTGTGACAAGATTCAAGTTAACTCTAACATGAACAGTGTGTACCTATTACAATTTCTTCTAATAAAGCTGAAAGATACAATATTAAATCACCTACTACAACCAACTAGACTCGAAAGACAAACAAATGGAACTGGCTCTACTAGCTGGTTCAAGTAGCCTTTGTGTCGCACAAGGATTCTGCTTGCAAAATTTCTCTGGTAATTTTGCCTTCAGTTCTTGCTTCAATTCTGTCTTTGTGCGAATAACTCTTCAGTAGGAATACTTCAACATTATATAGCGCCAGAAGTTGAGATGTTCTTGTTTAGTTCTAATGCAACTCTTCCTTGGTGGAAGAGTTTATGTTTATCTCAACTTCCTTCCTTTATTTCTATCCTTGCTGAACTCGAACTCTATCCCCTTATCAATTTACAACCTTTTCACATTAGGAGACAACCTCTTAGTTCATGGATAATTCACATATCATGTTTATCTCCTGTGCATGTACGGTTCTTGTGCCAATTGGTTCGTTCGAGATGTTTGACTTGATGGACCTGGTTCAACTGGGTAGGCATTTGTCAATCTTCAAAACCATGCAGTGACTTGGGTCAACAAATTCCCCCTTTTTGATGATGACAAACTTTGTGCTCAACCCTGTATAAACTTTAAACACTTTGTATGGTTTTAAGCATTTATCATGGATAGACCATGTTCATTAGGTTATAAATATCACAACTTTTTGAAATTTTGAAAAGGCACATATCTTCCCCCTTTTGGCATCATCGAAAAGTTGCAACATGATAAACTTACCAGAGTTGTTAACAATTACTCATGGCCATTGAGGCAACTGCAGGTGAAAACATGATTAATCATCAAAAGAAACCAATAAATGTAAGCTATCTAGAAAACTGAGAGAAGTCAATAACAAAAATAGCACAATTCATTGATTAGAATGCAATTCAAGCACCATACCAAAAAGACTAAAGTAGTCACTACCATGAGCAAAAACAACAAAAGCAGAAACAGAACAAAACCCGAACTGGGCAATGAGGGGGTTTTGGTAGCTCTGGAATTCCTAAGGTTGGGAAGGGGAAGATGAGGTTGGGGTCTTGTCTTGAAGGAGAGAAAGCATTTGTTGAAGAACACCTTCATTTTTCTCCTTCTCCTTGGATAGTTAAGGTATGAGAGAATCCCGCTCAGCTTCAACCTCATGAAGGAGAGAATTCAATCGAAGGATCTCCACATCCTTTATCTCTCATTCCTGCACCAATGACCTGACTTTGCTATTGACTGGCTGCTTCCTAGATGAAACAGTTTCATCCTCAGGAACATTGATAATATAATCACATGTAAGCATAGTGTTCTTCCCAAAATAACCCTTAGCCGTAGCCATCTTATCTTTCTTCACAGGAACCTCGAAGTGGGCAAGCACAACTGTCAGAATAAAGCCATACGGAATAGCGTGTGCTTTGGTTCCACTTACAACTCTGTCCAAGAGCAGAATGATGAAATCTGGCCAGTTAATCTGCTTTCCGCTGTACAGGCACTCCCTAAATGTTATTTCCATGTAACTGGCGATGTGCCTACGCTCTTGTCTTGGCAGCAAAAACATGATCACAAATTCGAAGAGTAGCTTGTTCTGGGCTTCATTTCACTTTTGAACACTGGCCTAGGCTCAAGTTCCTTCTCATTTTCACAAAAGAATCTAGTGATGTTGAGAGATGAGACCATTCCATCGAGACTAGGCCATCTTTGACTAGTATAATAATCATAGACCTCCGCAGGGATATTCAGAATCTCTCCCAGCTCCTTTGTACCAAATGTGATCTGAATCCCCTTGACTGTGGAGATTACCCTGCCATCCTTCACACTTGCATTCGCCATAAACTCCACCAGTACATTCCTTTCCACCCTTCCTTCCAGGTGAAGGACCATGTCCTTCCATCCCTGTACATCCAGTGCATTCAACAAGAAGATCATTCCTGATTCTTCCAGATCTCTCACCAGCTTTCCTTTAAGAATAGTACGCTTGCCAAGCATGGTGAGTTTGTCAGATTGCTCACCAGAGATTTCCTCTTCTCCTCCAATCCATTCTCTTTCTTCTTCTTCTTTTTCAACAACCTTCACTTTCTTGGTCTTGGACCTTGTCCTTTTAGCGGTGCTTGAGGGTGTGGAAGACACGGAAGATGAATTCTTTGAGGAAGCCTTAGCCTTCTTCGGCTTGGGTGTCTCAACCACAACTGGAGCCGGTTGCTCCTCTTAATAGACCAGGTCCATCGTCTCATCATCAACAATAATATCCTCAATAGGCTCTCCTACCTTTGCCTTTCCCTTTGCAGCTTTCGTTTTCTTTCTCTCTCTCAGAGCCCTTTCTAACTCCTTTTCTCCTTGTCGGACAGCACTTCTTATAGCACGAACCTTTGGGGCAGGAGCATCAGCAGATATAGAAACTTTTCTTTTCTTTGGTGGAATTGGGGTAGTAATCTTCTTTGATTTTGAAGTTCTTTTCCTTTTGGGATTGTAGGACTGCCCCAGCTTCCTCAGCATCTCAGCCAATGTCTCCATGATAGATGAACCAGGTTCATCTTTTGATTCTTGTAGGCTCTCTAAACCTGCTGTTGCTTCCCCAGCAACACTTTCCCCTAAATATGTGACTCTTTCTTCATTAATCACATGAGCGGGGCCACAAATAGCCAACGTGGCACCGTCCTCCCCAGATTCGCTTACAAAACCTCCCTCTCCCTCTCTCTCAAGATTTTTTCCCAGATTTCTTTGCCTATCCGGCACTTTTACATCAACAAGTGACCCAACCAACACAAACCTGTTTTCAGTAGTAGCAGTTTCAGATTCAACTTCAATATTACCTTGCTCAGAACTGGATGAACCTGGTGCTTCATCCTCATTAGCGGATTTGAAGGATTCACTTGAAGATTCAGACTCATGAACCTCGCTGGCTTTGAGAATTTCCTCCAAGAATCTTGCACGAGAGCCAGAATCTACTGATTCTCTTGCCAAAACTTTTACTCTTCGTGCCCTGGGGGCTGGAATAAGGTTAGGTGTGGGTTCAGGAGTGGGTTCAAGAACTGGAGGGTTTTGGGGGGATGAAGATCTGTTTGGTGAATGTGAACTGTAAACTGAAGGATAATTAGGACTGGAATTTTCTTCCCCATGATCATAGTTTGTGTAGGAAGATGAAGCAAGGGGTGGTGAAGACATTGTTATGAATAATTTTGGAAGTAAAGAGACGATCAGTTTTTGTTAGAGAAGAATAGAGAACTTGGTTCCACTTATTGATGTTATGAAGAGTGGAAGTAATGATGTCCCTTTTATAAGATGTGGCTACTAATTTTACAACGGGCAGAATATTTACTCAAGTGGGAGTCTAATAGATATAGGAGTGTCATTGATTAGACAGTTAAGAATCCCCTAACTCTAGGCTAATTAAGTAGCGATAGGACTTCCTGGAACGGGTTCATTTATGGATAAGTACAAAGAATTTGAAATGAACCAAATATAGATAGAGTCCTGCTCATGTGTGACTGTAATTAATTTAATAATTGTATGGAGATGCGCACGTACCTTGTCAGTCAGATGAACCAGCTGGGATGAACCAGGTTCATCGTGTTAAAGTCTTTAATTTGCCTCAATTTCCAAAGATATAAAAACATCATTAACAACCAGGGAATCATATTAATACATGGCAAGAGAGTACGACAGTAAAGTCATGATACTGAGCAATGATTAGTCTGGTTGATTATCTATGTTAGTGTTTCTAGCAAAAAAAAAAATTCATTTTTTTAATTTTTTTTTGTTTTTCAATTAGGTGATCTTAATCATCCCTAATTCAAGCCAGTTTCTCTCAAAATGCTCCCTACTTAGTGCTTTAGTAAAGATATCAGCAATTTGTTGGTCAGTAGCACAAAATTCGATTGAGATCATTCCTTTTTCATAGTTATCCCTTTGGAAATGGTGTCTAAAATCTTTGTGCTTAGTTCTTTTATGATGAGCCGGGTTCTTCGTCATACTAATTGCACTAGTGTTGTCACAGAAAATAGGAATGCATCTAACCTCTATACCACAGTCCATGAGTTGTTGCTTGATCCATAGCAACTGAGCACATCATGAGGCTGCAGCCACATATTCAGCCTCATCAGTAGACAAGGCTACTGAATTTTGTTTCTTGGTGGCCCAAGACACAAGGCAGGAGCCCAAAAGTGAGCCATGCCTAAAGTACTTTTCCTGTCAACCAAGAAACCTGCATAATCAGCATCAGCATATCCTACAAGGTCGAAATTACTACCTTTAGGATACCAAAGGCACAGATCAGTGGTGCCTTTCAGATATCTCAAAATTCTCTTCACTGCAGTTAGGTGGGACTCCTTTGGATTTGCCTGAAACCTAGTCCTACACTGAACACAACATCAGGTCTGTTGGCAGTGATATATAATAGAGAGCCAATCATCCCTCTATATAGTTTCTGATTAACGGATAAACCAGGTTCATCCACATCTAATTTTGTAGTTGTGGCTATGTGGGTGTCTATTTCCTTTGAGTCTTCCATTTTAAATTTCTTGAGTAATTCTTTCACACACTTTTGTTGATGGATCATTTTTCCATTTGAGTTTAGCTTGATTTGCAAGCCTAAGAAGAAGTTTAGCTCACCCATCATACTCATCTCAAACTCACTCCCCATAAGTATAGAAAATTCCTTACTTAATTTTTCAGAAGTCGCCCCAAATATGATATCATCCACATATATTTGCACAACCAGGAGTTCTTTACCCTTTTCCTTTAAGAACAAGGTGCTATCAACTTTACCTTGTGTTGTATCTATGTTCTTGAAGTAATTTTGATAGACGTTCATACCATGCTCTTAGTGCTTGTTTGAGACCATAAAGAGCCTTGTCAAGTTTGTATACATGGTCATGTGACTCCTTGATTTCAAAACATGGAGGCTGTTTGACAAATACATCTTCCTTCAGATAGCCATTGAGGAAGGGACTCTTAACATCCATCTGATGGAGAGTGAATTCCATGTGTGCAGCAAATGCTATAAGAAGTCTTATTGCCTCCAGTCTTTCCACAGGGGCAAAGGTCTAATCATAGTCAATTCCTTCTTCTTGACTGTATCCTTGAACAACCAGTCTAACCTTGTTTCTTGTAACAGTTCCATCCTCATCGAGCTTGTTCCTGAAGACCCACTTTGTGCCAATCACTGATCTGTCTAGTGGTATGCGTACCAAGTGCCACACTTGACTTCTTTCAAATTGATTCAGCTCTTCTAGCATGGCATTTACCCAGTCAGCATCCTGTAGGGCTTCACCAATGTTCTTTGGTTCAATCAAGGATAGAAAGGCATCAAATGCACACAGATTTTTCAAAAAGGATCTTGTTTTGATTCCAGATGTCATGTCTGTTATGATATTCTCAAGAGGGTGAGAACTCTGATATCTATGTGGTTTAAGAACCAACTATTCACTTCTGGATAGTTCCATGGTCTTGTTGTTGTGGAACAGGATCAGGGCAAAGGTTCACATGTTGAGTTCCCCCTGTCATGTTGCTTGGGGTAGTTGGACCTAGTCCATCACCTGTTCCATCTTCCATGTTTTCTTCAATGTTTTCACTGCTTCTCACCAGTCCAAGCTCCTCATCTTCTGGTTCCTGTCTCTCATCAAGAGTGTTAGTTTCATCAAATACAACATGTACACTTTCTTCTACACACATAGTTCTTTATTATACACTTTATAAGCTTTGTTATGTGATGAATTTCCCAAGAATACTCCCTCATAACTTCTAGGATCAAATTTTCCTCGGGAATCTTTGCCATTATTGTGCACAAATCACTTGCATCCGAAATCCCTAAGGTGGGATATGTTGGGCTTTCTCCCTTTACGTAATTCATAAGGAGTTTTCTCTACCAGAAGCCTGGTCATGCATCTATTTATTATGTAGCATGCAGTGTTTATTGCTTCTGCCAAGAAGCTATGGAGTAGTTTTCTAGAAAGAAGCATGGTTCTTGCCATATCTTCAAGAGTTCTATTCTTTCTTTCAACAACCCTATTTTGCTGTGGGGTTCTAGGGGCAGAAAAATTGTGATTGATACCATGTTCATCACAGAACTCATCAAACTTTGCATTCTCAAATTCAGTACCATGATGAGATCTTATTTATGCTAGTTGATTTCCTAATTGATTTTGAGTTTTCCTAACAAATGAGGTGAACATATCAAATGCTTCATCCGTAGATGTCAGAAATAAGGTCCAAGTGAACCTTGAATAGTCATCAACTAGCACCCTTACATATTTCTTACCACCACTGCTCAGAGTTCTCATAGGACCACATAGGTCCATATGAACTAGTTCCAACATCCTGGTGGTACTGACCATTTTCTTACTTTTGAAAGAAAATCTTACCTGCTTCCCCCTTGCACATGCCTCACAAACTTTGTCTTTCTTGAACTTAATGTTATGAAACCCTACCACTAAGTCTTTAGAGACTAGTTTGTTTAGCTGATTTAGACTTGCATGACCAAGTCTTTTGTGCCACAGGAGGGGATCACTGTCCAACACACTTAGGCAAGTGAGTTCATTTTCAAACAGTGTGGACAAGTCTATGACATAGATGTTATTCATTCTTTTTCCCTGAAAAACAATTTTGTTAGTAAGCAGGTTAATCACAAAACATTTTGTGGAAGTAAAGGCAGCCATGTTACCTTTGTCACACAGTTGTGACACACTGATCATGTTATATTTCAAGCCATCTATCAGGTACACATGTTCAATGGAACGTGTGTCATCCTTACCTATCTTACCAACCCCAATAATTTCACCTTTCTTTCCATTTCCAAAGGATAAATTTCCTCCTTTGAGGCTTTCAAATGAAAGGAACTGTTCCATGTTCCCTATCATATGCTTTGAGCAGCCACTATCCAAATACCAAATTTGGCTGCCTCCTCTCACTTGAACCTACAAAAAGAAATTAGGGGTTAGTTTTAAGAACCCAAACAAGTTTCGGTCCTTTTCTATGATATAATGGATGAATCAAGCTTTTTCTGGCCCAATTTGGTAGCCAGTTTTTCTTTTTAACAAAACTCTCATTTCTTTGACTGGCCTGCTCTTTTGCAGTACACTCAATTTTGTAATGGCCAGTCTTACCACAGTGGGTGCAGATTTTATTTTATGGGAGAGTGATATAATTGCTTTTGACATCCCACTTGGGCAATTGACTCCCAAAGCCAATCCCTCTCCTGTTGCTACTATGATTCTCTTGAAGCCATGTCAAGGCATCAGAGGATTTATTCCATTTACAAGTTCGATCTAAATCATGTTTGACTTTGCGAAGTACTTCTTTAAGAGTTCTTATCTGTTCATCCTTGGCATACATCTTATCTTTTAGTTTTCCCACATTTTCTTCTAACATGATATGAGAATGATCAACAACCTTTTTACTGGATCCTAGCTTTACTTTAAGTTTTCAGAATTTAGTTCTAGAATCTCAGTTTCAAGTGGATGAACATGGTTCAACAAGACATTTTTTTTCTTTTCATATTCACTTACTCTGATTTCCAGGTTCATGCATTTTGCTTTTACCATTTCACATTCTTTAGAGAGTTGTTCCTTCTCTTTGGTTGTTTCTTCGGAATCATCCATGAAATCAAGTAGCAACTCAGAGAGTTTTTCCTTAGATAGGAACTTTATTTTATTTTTAAGATGGGAGATACTTACCTCTGGTTCTTCATGTGATTCCTCATCGGATTCTCCAATTGCCATGAGCGCCTGATCTTCATTCTCACCATCTTCTGATTCTTCATCTGAACTTTCCCCACAAGCAACAACCATAGCTTTTGTTGTGGTTTTCTTGGGTTGGACCAGTTCCTTCTTCATGTTCCTTCTTTTATATCTCTCCTTTTTCCATTCCACTTCCCACTGAGGAAAACTCTTGATAAGATGGTCAGTCTTTCCACACTTGTAGCATCCCTCACTGGTTGGCTTTTCTGGAGCTTTTGATTTGTTGTAATTTCCTCCTCTAGAGATGCCCTTCTTACTTATTAGAAAGTTTCTGAATTCTTTGGTAATCATGGCCATCTCATCTTCCTCAAGATCTTCTCCCTCAGTAATTCTCAGTGCTAGACTCTTCTCCTTCTTTGGACCATCAATCTTCATTGTCTGCCTTCTAAGTTCATAGGCAGTAAGGTTTCCAATTAATTCATCCAATCTGAGGATTTCCATATTTTTGGATTCCTGGATAGCAGTGATTTTGCTTTCCCAAGAGATTGGTAAGACCCTTGTCAGGATCTTCTCTACCCTGTCCTCATCAAGAATGACTCTACCAAGAGACTTTAAGTTCATTTGTCAATGTTGTGAACCTTGTGTACATCTCTTGGATTGTCTCTCCTTCTTTCATAGTGAAGTTTTCATACTGTGAGTATAGAAGAGTACCTCTTGATCTTTTTACCTGAGGTGTTCCTTCACGGGCTACTTGCAAGGTATCCCAGATTTTTTTGGCAGTGGTGCAGCTTTGGATTTTGCTATACTCATCTGGACCTAGTCCACACACTAGACACTTCTTGGCCTTTGCATTCTTCTCCCATTTCTTCAGATCCTGAGCAGTGCAGTCAACTCTAGTCTTTGGTACATCTACACCTTCAGTAGTCTTATTCATGGTAGCTATAGGACCATCAGTGACTATGTCTTAGAGTTCATAGTCTTCTCCAATCAGGTGGTCCTTCATCGTATTCTTCCACCAAGAGTAATACTGGCCATTGAAGAGTGGTGGCCTTGTTGTTGATTGACCCTCCCAGTTTACAGGTGGTGCACTCATTTTGAACATTTCCAAGGTGTTAGCCTTTTCAAGGATAACCCGCGCTGATAACAATTGATGTTTTATACGTCAATACCACAAAAGAGGGGGGGTGATTTGTGTGGTGTCCAATTTTTGAGTGTTGTCTCAATAGAAGAACCTGGTTCTTCTTGGTGTTCAAACTTCTACTAGTACGGAACAATAAATGTAGTAAAGTAAAAACACAGAGATTTTTACGTGGAAAACACCTTGCTCAAAAGGTCAAAAAACCACAACCTACTCCTCAGTAGGATTTCCCCAAACTCTTCATTACAAATCTGAGCCAAACATCATTTACAAAATAAACTCTTTTGTAAACCTAGGACTAACTCTAATCCCTTTGTAGTAAACTAGCCTCTAGCTAATTGCGACAAGCTTCAAGTTAACTCTAACTTGAACAGTGTGTACCTATTACAATTGCTTCTAATAAAGCTGAAAGATACAATATTAAATCACCTACTATAACCAACTAGACTCGAAAGACAAACAAATGGAACTGACTCTTCTAGCTGGTTCAAGTAGCCTTTGTGTCGCACAAGGATTCTGCTTGCAAAGTTTCTCTGGTAATTTTGCCTTCAGTTGTTGCTTCAATTCTGTCTTTGTGCGGATAATTCTTCATTAGGAATACTTCAACATTATATAGCGCCAGAAGTTGAGATGTTCTTGTTTAGTTCTAATGCAACTCTTCCTTGGTGGAAGAGTTTGTGTTTATCTCAACTTCCTTCTTTTATTTTTGTCCTAGCTGAACTCGGACTCTAACCCCTTATCAATTTGCAACCTTTTCACATTAGGAGACAACCTCTTAGTTCATGGATAATTCACAAATCATGTTTATCTCATGTGCATGTATGGTTCTTGTGCCAATTGGTATGTTCGATATGTTTGCCTTGATGGACCTAGATCAACTGGGTTGGCATTTTTCAATCTTCAAAACCATGCAGTGACTTGGGTCAACAAATTCACCCTTTTTGATGATGACAAACTCTGTGCTCAACTCTGTATAAACTTCAAACACTTTGTATGGTTTTAAGTATTTATCATGGAGAGACCAAGTTCATTAGGTTATAAATATCACAACTTTTTGAAATTTTGAAAAAGCACACATGTTCCCCCTTTTGGCATCATCGAAAAGTTGCAAAATGATAAACTTACCAGAGTTGTTAACAATAACTCATGTCCATTGAGGCAAGTGCAGGTGAAAACATGATTAATCATCAAAAGAAACCAATAAATGTAAGATATCTAAGAAACTGAGATAAGTCAATAACAAAAATAGCAGAATTCGTTGATTAGAACGCAATTCAAGCACCATACAAAAAAAACTAAAGCAGTCACTACCATGAGCAAAGACAAAAAAAATAGAAACAGAACAAAACCCAAACTGGGCAATGAGGGGTTTTTGGTAGCTCTGGAATTCCTAAGGTTGGGAAGGGGAAGATGAGGTTGGGGTCTTGGCTTGAAGGAGCGAAAGCATTTGTTGAATAACACCTTCACTTTTCTCCTTCTCCTTGGCTAGTTCAGATCTGAGAGCATCCCGCTTAGATTCAACCTCATGAAGGCGAGAATTCAATCGAAGGATCTCCGCAACCTTTATCTCTCATTCCTACACCAATGACCTGACTTTGATATTGACTGGATGCTTCCTAGATGAGCCAGGTTCATCCTCAGGAACATTGACAATATAATCACATGTCAGCAAAGTGTTCTTCCCAAAATAATCCTTAGCATTAGCCTTCTCAGCTTTCTTCACAGGAACCTCAAAGTGGGTAAGCTCAGCTGTCAGAATAAAGCCATAAGGAATAGCGTGTAATTTGATTTGATTTACAACTCTGTCCAAAAGCTGAATCATGAAAGCTGGCCAGTAATCTGCTTTCCGCTGTACAGGCACTCCCTAAGTTTTAAGTCCATGTAACTGGCGATGTGCCTACGCTCTTGTCTTGGCAGCAGAAACTTGATCACAAATTCGAAGAGTAGCTTGTTCTGGGGCTTCATTTCACTTTTGAACACTGGCCTAGGCTCAATTTATTTCTCATTTTCACAAAAGAATCTGGTGATGTTGAGATCTGAGGCCATTCCATCGAGACTGGGCCATCTTTGCCTAGTGTATTCATCATAGCCCTCTGCAGGGATATTCAGAATCTGTCCTAGCTCCTTTGCATCAAATGTGATCTGAATCCCCTTAACTGTGGAGATTACTTTGCCATCCTTGACACTTGCATTGGCCATAAACTCCACCAGTTCATTCCCTTCCAGCCTTCCTTCCAGGTGAAGGGCCATGTCCTTCCATCCCTGCACATCCACTGGATTCAACAAAAAGATCATTCCTTATTCTTCCAGATCTCTCACCAGCTTTCCTTTAAGAATAGTACGCTTGCCAAACATGGTGAGTTTGTCAGATTGCTCACCAGAGATTTCCTCTTCTCCTCCACCCCATTCTCTTTCTTCTTCTTCTTCTTCAACAACCTTCACTTTCTTGGTCTTGGACCTGGTCCTTTTAGCGGTGCTTGAGGGTGTGGCAGACACAGAAGATGACTTCTTTGAGGAAGCCTTAGCCTTCTTGGGCTTGGGTGTCTCAACCACAACTGGAGTCGGCTACTCCTCTTGATGGACCAGGTCCATCGTCTCATCATCAACAATAACAACCTCAATAGGCTCTCCTACCTTTGCCTTTCCCTTTGCATATTTCCTTTTCTTGCTCTCTCTCAGAGCCCTTTCTAACTCCTTTTCTCCTTGTCGGACAACACTTTTTGTAGCACGAACCTTTGGGGCAGGAGCATCAGCAGATATAGAAACTTTTCTTTTCTTTGGTGGAATTGGGGTAGTAACCTTATTTGATTTTGAAGTTCTTTTCCTTTTTTGGTTGTAGGGCTCCCCCAGCTTGCTCAGCATCTCAGCCATTGTCTCCTTGATAGATGAACCAGGTTCATCTTTTGATTCTTGTAGGCTCTCTAAATTTGTTGCTTCTTCCCGAGCAACACTTCCCCTAAATCTGTGACTCCTTCTTCATTAATCACAGGAGTGGGGCCACAAATAACCAACGTGGTACCGTCCTCCCCAGATCTCCTTACAAAACCTCCTTCTCCCTCTCTCTCTCGATAGTTTTTCCTAGTTTTCTTTGTCTATCCGGCACTTCTACATCAACAACTGACCCAACAAACACAAACATCTCCTTGCTAAACTCGAACTCTAACCCCTTATCAACTTGCAACCTTTTCGCATTAGGAGAGAACCTCTTAGTTCATGGATAATTCACATATCACGTTTATCTCCTATGCATGTACGGTTCTTGTGCCAATTGGTTCGTTCGAGATGTTTGCCCTAATCGACCTTTTTCAACTGGGTAGGCATTTGTAAATCTTCAAAACCATGCAGTGACTTGGGTCAACAACTGATTTTTCCAAGAATATTCAAACCCTAGTTGATTCTATGTGATATACTAGTCTTCAATATTTGCTTCGATACTTTGGGTGTTTCTATGATACCAGTCATATTGGTTTACCCCTTTTTTTTTTACTTAAGTATTTTCCCTGTTAAAACCAATATTCTTGGGGATTTCTGCCCTAACTGACCTTTGCTAGGGTTCGAACCAGTTTTCTTGTTAAACCCGATAATTCTGTGAAGCTTTACTCATTTATTTTCTATTTATGGAATCTGAGTGATTCTTCTGGTAAAATCAGTATTCTTTGGAGATTTTTACTGATTGTTTCCTATTATTTTTCTCTGTTAAAATTTGTGTTCGTAGATTTTATTTATTTCCTTATTTATGACTTTAATTGGTCACACTTGCCTTAATTAGTCGTCCGTATGATTTTGGGATTTTTACTAACTCCCTATTTGGTGTAATTTGGATTCCTTGCCTTAATTAACCTCCCATGTTGTTACCGTTAATAAATTATCCCAAATTAAGGAGGTCTATTCTAAACTCCTTTAGGTGAATTGATTCTGTGATTCTGCGATTATCCTTAATTGGATGACTTCTGATTCCTTTACCTTATTTGTTCTACTCCTAAAGCGTTATATATGCACTCTTGTTTTATCTCTCAAAGGACATGAACATTAGTTCAAGAACACACACTCACATAAAAATTATATCTCTTCTCTCTCTTTCTGCTACTTGTGCTAATTGCTTGTCTAGCAGGCTGAAAGCCAAGGCTAGGTTGTGGAACTCTGCCTGCTTTACTTTCTGTATCTTGCTTCCTGAACTAGTATGTTCTTATTTCAATTCTGAAATTCAACCCTATGTGCTCCATAGTTATTAAATTCATGCCTATTTCCGCACTAGTTTAATTGGTTATGTATTTAATTGTCTTCTTGTTTACTGCTTTGCTCAATATGCTGGAGTCTTACCCTCTCTTGCTCAAATGCTTAGTCAGCATTCTAGGTCTCATTTGTCTTGTGTGATACTTGGCCATCATGTTTACTTGAGTTCTTGTTTAATTCCCTTGATTAGTATGCTCATGTCAGTTGTTACACCTTGCAATATTACGTTGATATTTCATCCTGCAATATTATATTACGATGATGTTACACTTCGCATTATTAAATTACGACGGTATTGCACCATGTAGTATGGTACTTTGAATTTGTCGTAAGGTAATTGACATTATTCCAAGGAAAAAGATTATTTGGAGATTATAGGTATTGTACTATTTCAAACAAGTGATAAGTAAATTCATGGAGGTAAAAAGATGAGCGAATCAAAGAAAATGAATTTCGTCAAAATTCGACATTTTGGGGTAAAATACGGTCTAAGCTAGTATACCCCGTATTTATGGACTAGTTCCATACAAGGTAGCATATGGACATAATATAAAGGTGTGCAAAGTGTATTAAAAGTGAGTAGTATTTTAAGTAATTTGGGATAATTTCTAATTACATGGGTAATTGGTTAATTATTGGTTTAATGCGAGATTAACCATGTAATTAAGGATTTGGGGATAATTGTAGTTAGGGACAATGCCCCCACGTGGCAGCAAGTAAAGGAGAATTGGAGATGAGTAGGCTTTGGGCAAGCTATTAAGGTAACGCATGGAAAGAGAGGACTTATTAGTTATCCCTACACCTTGTCTTGAATTAATGCAAAAGTCCTTTGGAAAGTGTGGTTATAGAAGATGCCAAATGCAAAGAATTCTTGTCTTTAATAAATATTAAGAACCCATTTTCATAAATGGGTGAATAAACTCCTTAACTTGTTACTGAGAGTAACACAATCAGGCAGAATTTTATTATCGAAACTGTTCTTACCAATTTAGTAAAACACCACTTCAAAACCAAGAAAACTAAGAAATCCACGTTTAGCTCAAAATAGTGAATTTTACATGCTTAAGATTCAGAAAGTAGTGTTTTTACAGGAAAAAATGGATTGAGTGTGGTATGTGGTGCTACAGCAAAGAGCTCTTATGTTGAATAAATGCCAAAGTTCATTCGGCAAACAAATTACGCAGAATACAAAGCCAAGGACGATAGCCACTCCATATTATAATAGCAACGACATTTTTTCGATTCTAAGGGAGTATGGTGTAATCCTTCTCAAGAATATCACACGGATTTTTCCCTACTCCATGTATGTTAAGGCTATCCCTTCTTTCTTTTGGCATGATCCATGTGATACGAACGAAACGTAAAAATGCACAAATGCCCTAAATGACTCTATTCATAGAAGTATTAGAGATATCTATGTTCTTGAATTTCCATGTGTCATAATATTTTATCATATGTTCATGGGTCTCAGAAAAATATGAAAGTTAAAAAGAGTTTACTTTATGATATTACTCAAAGGCAAAATGGCCTTATGAAGCTCCGAAAGATTTTATTAATGTACTTTTCATGCATTGCATTCATGTGCATTAACCCATGACCAGATGGCGTTATATACGCGTATATATGTAAACATATGTATATGGGATATGGGAAAGGGTTACAGCGTTATATACGCACCACCACCTTATCAGTTGGTATATGATGATGATGTTTCCCACAGTGGCTGAAATATGATTCAAACAGCGTTATATATATATATATATTCAAGCACCGCTATATATGCGTATATATGTATGTATATATATGTATATGGGGATATGGGAAAGGTTATGGCGTTATATACGCACCACAACCCGATCAGCTGGTATACGATGATGATTTTGCCCACAGTAGCCAATATGATATGATGGGATGCCCTCAGAGGCTGATGATGTTATGAAACATATACCTATGCACGAAATGACGTTCATACGCATATGCATGGTACTAAAATTGATTTATGATTTACAAAGTTATTCAGACTTACAGATTGAGTCATGTACTCTATATTTCTTCCATGTCTCTTATGTACATTATGTGCCTTACATACTCGGTATATTATTCGTACTGACATCCCTTTTGCCTGGGGACGCTGTGTTTCATGCCCACAGGTCCCGATAGATAGGTCGAGAGCCCTCCAACTAGGCTATCAGCTCAGCGAAAGAAGTTGGTGCGCTCCATTTGCTTCGGAGTCACTTGTTTGGTTAGTATGATTTAGACGGGTATTGTTTTGTATGGCGGGACTCTATCCCAAACTTTATGACATTTATGTACTCTTAAAGGCTTGTAGACATATTTCGCATACGTGAAACATTGTACGGCCTTGCCGGCCTATGTTTTGAGTTTGTAAATGATTATGTTGGCCTATTAGGCATGCATGTCACGTGTATATGATAATGTAATAAGAAAGATATGTTACATTGGTACTCGGTCGAGTAAGGTATCGGGTGCCCATCGCGGCCCATCGGTTTGGGTCATGACAAAAGTGGTATCAGAGCAGTTATGTCCTAGGGAGTCTACAAGTCATGTCTAGTAGAGTCTTGTTTATGGGTGTGTCGTGCACCACACTTATAAGCAGGAGGTTACATGGAATTTAGGACTGTCACTCTTTCTTCTTACTCTAGATCGTGTGGTAGATCTCACTTATAAGAATTCAAATCCCGAACTTCTATCTGTAATAAGACTATGCCGACATTCAGAAAGACGATAGAAAGAGATATAGATGTGGAAGTGTTGAGTTAGAGGAACTCGATTTTGTCTCTTGCTTATGATGAGTAAATGAGAGGTCTTTAGCAGATCATGCGTGTACTAAAAGGTGTACGGTTCTTGATAAGGAGCTTTTAGGATAGAATACTTATACACTCTTACGGTAAAAAAAAAAGGAATAATGGAATCGAAAGTAAGACACGAGTTGCAGCACGTAAAAGAAACAAGGTGAAGAAGGCTACGAGGTGCCCAGTTAATAAATATTATCCTTATTTACCATTCAGGAAGAGAGATGTAAGCATTTTGGGTTACGTTCAACAGTAACAAAGGTATGTATAATTGGCCACACCAATTTGAGTTATGCTCTATGGGAACTAACAAATATGGTTTAAGAGAAGGACATAATATCACGATTTGGCTGGGTTAGAGTGAGCCAAAATGGTGGATGAATTGTTTGCGTTAGTTGACATTTCCGAAGGACATTGCAAATGTGCTAATAGATCTCCTTGTGAGACACCCAGAGGGTGCATTCTAAAATAGTACATCTAGATATGAGCACTACAAAGATACTGGAAGCCTTGAAGGGATAAATATTACGTTAGTAAGGCTCCCATCCCTAGTAGAGAAAGAATGTTAGGCAACCCGAAGAGCCAGTAGATGGAGCAAGGGGAGATAAAAGCAAAGGAATGTCTTGTTCGAGTTACCAAGAATAAAGTGATAGACATAAATATTAGTGCGAAATAAGAAGAGAGTTAATGAAGTATTATGAGTAAGGCGTGATACATGGATGACGAAGGCAGATTAAGAAGATGACAATATTACAGAATCTATAGTCAAGTAAAGGAAAAGACGAGAGGTTACAGGCCTTGAGACAACAAAAAGAGTATAGTTCATAAAGTCATATCTCATTTCGAGAAATAAGTTTGTGACACCAGCGCGACTACCGGAAGGAAAAGTTGGACACAGAATAATAGAAACCAGTATGGTTTGGTGAACAAAATATACTAAACATGAATTAGGGACTGATTGATTTGATAATGGTCGACATCATCAGAATTTCGGATTTCATTCCGGCGATAATAGAATAGATAACAGAAGAAGGTTTATGAGAGATTCGGAGAATGGTCATTCAGGAAGACAGTTTTCTAAAGCAAGCAATATGAACAAAGTTAAGTTTAAGGGACTATATGTGCTAGTTACACTAAGTGTCACCCTCGCGAGTAAGGAAATTTGTTATCCTTGGTACAGAAGGATTTCCGCAAGGCGAGTAAGGGTCATCGATGATGTGAAAAGACGACAAAGATAAAGGGGTAAAACATCTACGCGTCGATCATCGTAGCGCTAAATCTTAGTACTCCCTTAAAGGGGGAATATGGAGTGATGTAACAAAATCAGAATTAAGTGGTTCTAGTGATAATCGAATGGTAAAGGAAGAATGCTATAAGAATTAAAAAGGAATGAGATTGAACTTATCTAAATCCTACAGATACGCTACGATTCCGGAATATTATGCAAGCACGACATCAAGGAGAGGAAGTAGAGGTTCCTGCCTGAGCTGTTATCAATGTATAAGAAGCCAGTGCGAGACGTAAGTTAAGACAAAAGAAATAACCCAAAAATAGATTACGCGGAATATTGATGCGAGAATAGGCCAACGAATAGTTAGTAATTAATCAAGAAGAGCCCAGTTATGGCTAAACAAGAGGTTAGTAGATCGTATGAGATAAACATAGTAAAACCCAACATGGAGAATTCAGCCTCGTAGTAATGTCATTATAACACTTGAGATATATTCAAATAGGCGTCGGGGTAGTTAAAGGTACCGTATGAGTGTTACGGGGATAAAAGAAAGTTTCACTAGGAAGGCAGTCAAAATATCAGTTCAGAAGCAACCCTACAAGCACAAGAGCACGGAGGTAAGCAATTACGGATGATTATAGGTAAGGAAGGACATCAAAAAGGTCAGTAATAAGCTCATAGCTTTACGAGAGTCAAGAGTTATCCCTAAGTACTAAAACGGAAGGCTACCTGAGGAGATAAGGAAAAACTCTTCAACCTAAGCACAACGACCTAAAGAGGGAATGGTCATGTAACAACAGTCTTGCAACAACATTGTAAGCACTCCAAAGGAAAGTGGCACCTACCGTGGCTAATGAACAGGAAGTAAAATTAAAAGTAACATTCGAGATCATATGAGTTGTATGAAAACTCTAGAAAATGTGGGCACTAAGATAAGCTATGTATGGACGCAACAAGGGGGGCAGAAAGACTAGGAAAAGTAATAGCTTACGTCGAAAGAAAGTTAAGATGGAACGAAAGAAGTTATTCGATCAATGATCCATAGTTAGTTACACTATGAATGCACTCAAGATTTCAGAATATTATCCATGCAGCATATATGTAATTTCCATAGCGTCCTTGAAAGGATAAAGTAAACCATAAGCCACAGATCAGAAGATAACTTAAGCATAAAGGCTGATCAAATGGAGAAGGAAACTAAAGAGTTACATCAACAAATTAAATAGGAATTTGATTACTGAACCCAGAAATTATGGACATCGTGATTGAGAATATTGCAGGATTACTATTAAATATCAGAGGTACAAGAAAGACAGTGAAGTAGGCATATTCTATAACGGCTCTACGATAAATCTCGTTAAAAGGCTACCAACCTCACAAGGAGTCTGTGTGAAGCTTCTGCCAGATTGTGTATGCACCAGAGGTGCAAGTATTATTATAGAGCTTCAAGTTGTGAATATGAATTACACCTATGTAGAAATGAGGTCATGAAAGTGACAGAAGATGTGATGCGAGATTTTAAGGTAAGAAAGGTGAATCACATTGGGATGATGTGAGATACGGTTATGAAAGAAAGGTATCACCACAGGTGGATCAATCTAATTGTTTCAGATGTTCCCCGATAAAACGTGAGCCTTAGCGGCAGTGTTACATAAGAGATCAAGTTATCAGTGGTAGATGATAGATCAACATTAAGGTGAATCATCAGTGGATGGATAAAAGTCACAAACTATGAGATGAGATTAGACCATCAGTCTTAATGATAAGCAACGAGGGTAACCTAGAATTAGTTGCAGACCTTAGTAAGGGATTATGGTATAGTATGACCTACTAGATGCAGTATAGTCATACGAATGGATAACCATATCGATGAAATAAGATATGCGCATATTTGCAAGTTCTACAGAGTATCGAGCGAAGAACTTTAGTACACCTATAGATTCCCAGAGAGGCATCCTATTAAGCCTTGTATATGTTTATAAAAATAAGGCCTAGAGATTGGATAAAAGCTGGAGGAAAAAGGGGAGAAGAGTCTCATAAGCGCACTTACAAGGTCAGTATCGTAGAGGCCGCATGAAAGAAGGTAACAACAGTTACGAGATAGGGAATAATTTGATCACAACTCATGGCATGGGAAAGAGGCCTAAAGGGAGGAATGCCCTGGCTGGATTTATTCAAAGAACAGTTGCCTAAATGGAAAGGAGAATATTAAAGTATTCGCAAGAGTTATGGGTCGTGAGAATGATA
This sequence comes from Nicotiana paniculata, assembly GCA_005239505.1. Lineage (NCBI taxonomy): Eukaryota > Viridiplantae > Streptophyta > Magnoliopsida > Solanales > Solanaceae > Nicotiana > Nicotiana paniculata. The sequence continues at coordinate 17,128 of ML354006.1, read as the reverse complement.
AGTGCATCAGTCAACATTCGAGAACGAATGTTCCAAAGGGGGGAATGATGTTACACCCTGCAATATTACGTCGATATTTCATCCCGCAATATTATATTACGATGATGTTACGCTTCGCGGTATTAAATTACGACGATATTGCACCATGTAGTATTGTACGTTGAATTTGTCGTAAGGTAATTGACATTAGTCCAAGGAAAAAGATTATTTGGAGATTATAAGTATTGTTCTATTTCAAACAAGTGATATGTAAATTCATGGAGGTAAGAAGGTGAGCGAATCAAAGAAAATGAATTTCGTCGAAATTTGACATTTTGGGGTAAAATACGATCTAAGCTATTATACCCTGTATTTATGGACTAGTGCCATACAAGGTACCACATGGACATAATAGAAAGGTGTGCAAAGTGTATTAAAAGTGAGTAGTATTTTAAGTAATTTAGAATAATTTCTAATTACGTGGGTGATTGGTTAATTATTGGTTTAATGGGAGAATAACCATGTAATTAAGGATTTGGGGATAATTGTAGGTGGGGACAATGCCCCCCACGTGGCAGCAAGTAAAGGAGAATTGGAGATGAGTAGGCTTTGGGAAAGCTATTAAGGTAATACATCGAAAGAGAGGACTTATTAGTTATCCCTACATCTTGTCTTGAATTAATACAAAAGTCATTTGGAAAGTGTGGTTATAGAAGATGCCAAATTCAAAGAATTCTTGTCTTTAATGAATATTAAGAACCTATTTTCATAAATGGGTGAATAAAATCCTTAACTTGTTACTGAGAGTAACACAATCAGGCATAATTTTATTATCAAAACTGTTCTTACCAATTTAGTAAAACACCACTTCAACACCAAGAAAACCAGGAAATCCACGTTTAGCTCAAAATAGTGAATTTTACATGCTTAAGATTCAGAAAGTAGTGTTTTAACACAAAAAAATTTATTGAGTGTGCTATGTGGTACTACAGAAAAGAGCTCTTATGTTGAATAAATGCCAAAGTTCATTCGGCAAACAAATTACGCAGAATACAAAGCCAAGGACGATAGCCACTCCATATTATAATAGCAACGAGATTTTTTCGATTCTAAGGGAGTATGGTGTAATACTTCTCAAGAATATCACACGGATTTTTCCCTACTCCAGGTATGTCAAGGATATCCCTTCTTTATTTTTGCATGATCCATGCGATACGAACGAAACGTGCAAATGCACAAATTCCATAAATGACTCTATTCATAGAAGTATTAGAGATATCTATGTTCTTGAATTTCCATGTGCCAAAATATTTTATCATATGTTCATGGGTCTCAGAAAAATATGAAAGTTAAAAAGAGTTTACTTTATGATATTACTCAAAGGAAAAATGGCGTTATGAAGCTTCGAAAGATTTTATTAATGTACTTTTCATGCATTGCATTCATGTGCATTGAATCATGATCAGGTGGCGTTATATACGCGTATATATGTAAATATATGTATATGGGATATGGAAAAAGGTTACGGCGTTATATACGCACCACCACCTGATCAATTGGTATATGATGATGATGATATTGCCCACAGTGGCTGAAATATGATTCAAACGGAGTTATATACGCGTATATATGTATGTATATTCAAACGGAATTATATACGTGTATATATGTATGTATATATATATGTGTGTATATGGGATATGGGAAAGGTTATGGAATTATATACGCACCACCACCTGATCAACTGGTATACGATGATGATTTTTCCCACATTGGCCGATACGATATGATGGGATGCCTTCAGAGGTTGATGATATTATGAAACATATACCTATGCACGACATGACATTCATACGCATATGCATGCTGCTAAAAGTGATTTATGATTTACAAAGTTATTCATACTTACATATTGAGTCATGTACTCTATATTTCTTCCATGTCTCTTATGTACATAATGTGCCTTACATACTTGGTACATTATTCGTACTGACGTCCCTTTTTCCTGGGACTTTGCGATTCATGCCCGCAAGTCCCGATAGACAGGTCGAGAACTGTCCAAGTAGGCTATCAGCTCAGCGGAAGATGTTGGTGCGCTCCATTTGCTTCGGAGTCGCTTGTTTGGTTAGTATGATTTAGACGGGTATTGTTTGGTATGGCGGGACTCTATCCCGACCTTTATGACATTTATGTACTCCTAGAGGCTTGTAGACATATGTCGTATACGTGAAAGATTGTATGGCCTTGTCGGCCTATGTTTTGAGTTTTTAAATGATTATGTTGGCCTATTAGGCACACATGTAACGTGTATATAATAATGTAATAAGAAATGTATGTTACGCTGGTACTCGGTCGAGTAAAGTATCGGGTGCCCGTCGCGGCCCATCGATTTGGGTCGTGACATCAGTATCATAGACTCCAAATGTATTTGGTTAATCCTAATTGGCATGATTGGCTCTATGTAGTAGACCATTGTCTGCAACATGAACATTCTCATATTCTATCTCTATGTTTATTATCCATTACCACTTTAATTTCAAGCAGGACCCCCTTTGCTAATACTTCTAAGCTATAGTTTTTATTTTCTAGTTGCCAATCAGTTCCTATTTGTTTTGTGTACTGGCTGGTCATTGTGCTTCCCTTTTTGCCCTGTTCATGTCTTTCTGACTTAAGCCTCTATGTTCCCAATCCCCCGATCCCTGATTGTAAACTTTTTTGCCTTCACTTATAAACAAGTAATAAATGGTTTTGAATCTGGGCACTCTAAGTGTTATGACTGTGTGGTTGCTTGTTGAATCTTTCTTCTTCCCAGAATTGTTATCAAAATTATTTTACTCTTAACTTTTTTTTAATAACTGTTCCTATTCCTAAAAACCTTTTCACTCCTGAAATTCTTACCTCTATACTATTTTTAACTAATTTCTTCCAAACTAGGTCAAGCACTATCACTTATACTCTTATATTACTTAAGTTCTGCCCCTCCAGTGCGTGTACTGCCTAGGAATCCATGAGATTCTTCCGAACTCTGGAACACTAGGCTGGCATTTCCACATTGAACATAATCACTTCCCTACTCAAAGGATCTTGGTGTGAGCATTGCCCGGGATCCCTGAGGTCCTTAGGGAACTTTGACACACCAGGACACGCTATTGGCTATGAGACTTTGGCATCCTGGACTGTTTTGAAGGCCCGGTATTTCCAGGTTCACTTTAGGCCTATCTCAGGCTCCCTATAGCATGGCTTATATTTAGTATGTAATTCATTCATTTATGATCTGTGATAATAACCTTTGTAAATAGATATTGGGGAAATTAGTAAAAGGGGAGGGATTCTTATATGATTTTTGTGGGGAAAACGGGTAGAAATCCTGCCTTTAGGTCTATACTATGTTTACTTACATTAGAAGTCATGGTTTTTGGTTTAAACTATGTTTATTTGCATCATAAACCATGCCTTTAAGTTCACTTGGCATACTATGCAACATGTTATAGGTTCATTACCTCATTTTTTACGGAATTCTACTTCTGCATAATCATGATCACCTAGAAATCCTGTTATTAAGTTACCGTTGTAATTCTTCTTAATAAAAATGTCAAGATTATCCAAGAATTCTTCAAAGGAGTCCCCCACAACACTAAAAGTATCCATGAACACTTCGAGGAAGTCCTCCAACATATTCGTAAATATTGCCATCATACACCGCTGAAAGGTAGTCGGTGCATTACACAAACCAAACGATATCCGTGAGAATGCAAATGTGCCATACGAACATGTGAAGGTGATTTTCTCTTGGTCTTCCGGTACAATGAGAATTTGGATGTACCCTGAGTACCCATCCAGAAAGCAATAGTAGGCACACCCGGCAAGTTTATCCAACATTTGGTCAAGAAAGGGCAATGGAAAGTGGTTTTTGTGGGTCACTTTGTTTAGCTTTCTTAGTCCATGCATACCCTCCATCCGGCCACAGTCCTAGTTGGGATCAACTCATTTTTCTCATTTGTGATTACAGTCATACCCCCCTTCTTCGGCAGACATTTTACTGGTGAAGTCCACGAACTATCTGAAATGGGGTACACAACCCCTGCATCAAGCCACTTGATAATTTCCTTCCGGACGGCCTCTTCCATAGCCTCGTTCAACCTTCTTTGATGTTCCACGGAGGGTTTGGCATCATCTTTTAGTATAATTTTGTGCATGCAAAAGGCGGGGCTTATACCCCAAATGTCAGTCAAAGTCCATCCAATTGCCTTTTTTCCTTTTTTTGAAGCACCACAAGGGTGGAGTTTACCTGCACGTTAGTTAAGCAAACAGAAAGAATAACAGGTAATGTAGAAGAAGGACCTAAGAATTCATACCTGAGGTGGGAAGGTAAAGGCTTCAACTCAAATGTTGGTGGCTCTTCTATCGAGGGCTTTGTCTATGGAGTGTTCCGGTTATCCAATTCCAAGGAAAGTTTACGCGGCCCATATGAGTAGGATCCCATTCTTTGCAAGGCATTTTAACATTCAAACAAGCCTTCCTTCTTTTCATCCTCGTGGTTTAACAACACAACTTCCAAAAGGTCTTCCACATTGATCATGGCACTCGTGTCATCAACTATCACCTCTGTCACAAGATCCACAAAAGAACAAACTTTGTTGTTATTAGGTTGCCCCAATATTTGCACACGTGGAATGCAACTTTTTCATCGCCCACCCGGAAGGTGAGCTTCCCTACTTCCACATCAACCAATGCATTCCCTGTTGCTAGGAAATTCTCCCCCATATTATAGGCACCTCATAGTCAACTTCAAAGTCGAGAATCACAAAATCTGCGGGAAAAATAAACTTGTCGGCCCTTACTAGAACATCATCAATAATCCAAAGCGGCATTTTCACTGTTCTATCCACCATTTGCAATCTCATGGAAGTAGCTCTCGGCTGCCCAATACCCAATGTATTGAATATGGAATAAGGCATCAAATTAATACTTGCTCCCAAATCACACAAGGCTTTTGCGAAATCAGCACTACCAATGGTGCATGGAATTGTAAAAGCACTAGGATATTCAAGCTTTGGAGCCATCGAGTGCACAATGGAACTCACTTAATGAGTCATTTTGATGGTCTCAGTATTCATTGATCTATTCTTAGTTACCAAGTCCTTCATGAACTTGGCATATCCCGACATTTGTTCGAGAGCTTCCACCAAGGGGATATTGATTGACAAACTTTTCATCATCTCAATTGTAACGACCCGACCGGTCGTTTTGAGAATTTAAGCTCTGTTTGGTTGCATAAGGTCTTGAACAGCTTCACATTGTGTATATCGACCTTCATGCATGGTTGGATTCAGTTACCGGATGATCCAGAGTCGAATTGGAAAAGAAATTTCAATTTTTGAAGCTTAAGTGACGGAAGTTGAGCGGAGGTTTGAATTTTGAGTAAACGGCCTAGGAATGAGTTTTGGGTGATGCCAACAGCTTCGTATGATGATTTTGGACTTAGGCCCCGGAATTGGTTTTGGAGGTCCGTAGAGTAATTTGAGGTAATTTGGCGAAAGTTAGAATTTCGGCGATTTCGGCCGATAGGTGAAATTTTGATATCGGGCTCGGAATGGAATTTTGGGAATGGTTGTAGGTCCATTGTGTTATTTGTGGCTCGTCTACAAAATTTGGCGTCATTACGGGTTGAATTGTTAGGTTTCGGCACGAGTTTTAATATTTGAAGATTTGAAAATTCATAAGTTTGATTTTTGGTTTGATTCATCGTTTTGGTGTTGTTTTATGTTATTTGAAACCTCGAGCGAGTCTGTGTTAGGTTATATGACTTGTCTGTGTGTTTGGACGTCCCAGGGGTCCCGGGTGTGTGTCGGATAGGCTTCGGGTCAATTTTCCCTCTTTTTGCACTGTTGATGTTGTTTCTAGTTTCCTTCTATGCGATTGCATAGTAGTAGTCACGATCGCATAGTGTTGCCTTGCACCCGTCCATTTTTCTCTTCATTGCATTTGCACACACTGATTCGCGATTGCACAGTGTGGCATGGGGCAGCAGAAAAATTCCTTATATGCGATCGCATTACTTCATTCGCGATCGCATAGAACTTTTTTGGTCAGTAAAATTTTCCTTCTATGCGATCGCATAGCACAATTTGACCAGTGGCATTTTTCCTTCTATGCGATCGCGTCTTCTCGTCCGCGATCGCATTGAACAAATATCTGGGCAGACAGAATATAATCCAAAAACTAGGGTTAGACCATTTTATTCATATTTTGACTTCTAGAGCTCGGTTCTTGGCGATCTTTGAGGGGTTTTTCACACAATTCGATTGGGTAACTGTTCTTCAACTAGAATTAAATATATTCCATGATTTTATCTTTATTTTCATCATTTAATTTGTCGTTTTAGTTGAGAAAATGTTGGTTTTGAAATAAAACTTCTAAAATGAAAAATCGTGATTTGAGGGATCAAATGATATCGAAATTCGATATATTTTTTATGGTTGAACTCATATCGGGATGGGTATTCATATTTTTGTAAAATTTGACGGGTTCCGAGGTGCGGGCTCGAGGGTCGACTTTTTGGCCGATTTTTATATTTTTGTAAAGATTGAAACTTTATTTTTCGGAATAGTTCCTTATACGTTTTATGTGTATGTTGAAGTTGTTTTAGTTGATTTTGAGCCGTCCGGGGGTCTTTTCGCCCGAGAAGTCCATTTTAGAGTATTAGGTTGTCGTCTTTGAGGTAAGTATCTTTCCTAACCTTGTGTGGGGGAAACTACCCTTTAGGATTTGAGTCTTCTATGTTGATTGTAGCCCGTCTACGCGAGGTGACGAGTGTGTACTCGGACCTATTTGTAGAAGGTTTCCCCTTTTAGGATTCTTAGGTCCTTATACTTCTTGTGTATGAAGTTGTAATTACTATGATTGCATTCTTGATTGCTAATTTCATCCTTTCCTACTTAAATTAGAATTACTTGCTTTTAGATTCCTTTGTTGTTTATTTGATCTTAATTGACTTAGCTGAAGATTTTACCTCTTCTATCACTAGGCTATATCTTTCTTCATAAACTGCCTACTTAGCTAAAATTTGTATTATCTCGCCTTGTAATTGTTTGGTAGTATTAGAGTATTTATATGTTGGTGTCAAGCATGCCCATGGGTCATATACTGTGATTGATATGATATTTCATTAAGCACTACTTAGTCTTAACTTGATGATTATACATGTTGATGGTATTTTCTTGGCATTTCCTATTGCTGAGAATTATTCAAGTTGGAATTTATTCCATAAAGCTAGTTAATTAAGTAAGATTGATTATAGTTGTTTTCCCTTGCTGGGATGATATTGTTTTCATTGTTGACTCCCTTGTCGGGACAGTATGATTTCTATTATTGTTCATGTTGTTGATGACATTGTTTTCACTGTTGACTCCCTTGCCAGGATAGTATGGTTTCCGTTGTTGTTTATGATGTTGATTCCCTTTTCGGAATGCTATCATTTCATTTGTTTGGGTGAGAAAGAGTGTAAATCACGAAGGGTGATGCCGTGCCATTTCATTTACATTATCATGTGAGAAAAGAGTGTAAAGCACGAAGGGTGATGCCGTGCCATTGTTTATATTCATTTGTTTGTGTGAGGAAAGAGTGTAAAGCATGAAGGGTGATGTTGTGCCATTTTTTATGTTCATTGTGTGAGGAAAGAGTGTAAAGAACGAAGGGTGATTCTGTACCATTGTTTATATTCATTTTTTTGTGTGAGGAAAGAGTGTAAAGCACGAAGGTTGATGTCGTGCCATATTATTGATATTAAAAGCACGAAGGGTGATGTCGTGCTATATTATTGATAGTAAAGGAACGAAGGGTCCTATGCAAAGCCCATGAAGAGAGCAGGAACCATATCTTTGTGGAATGTGATTACACTAAACGAATATGGGATATATTGATAAAATGGATGCAGAGGAGAACAGTATGGCCAACAGAATAGAATCAGCATTGGAAGTGGGCTAAGGAGAATGCAAAAGGACAATCGAATATGGCAGAAGTGTTCAAGATGATATATGCTGAAGCCATTCATGCAATCTGGAATGAAAGAAATTGGAGAATCTTCCAAAAACAAAGCAAAGCAGCTAAGGAGTTAGCTAAGAAAATTGCATATGTATGTAATGTTAGAGCTACAAATAGAAATAGACAAATGATACAATAATATGTTTCCTGATTGTAAGAAATAGGGATATGGAGAGGAATAGAGAATATGTATAGGAAAGAGAGGATAATCAGTTTGGACAGTTGATTGAGTATAAAATCAACTGTGGTTATGTAAAGATTTTTAAAGGTGATGAATAGAAAACCAATTACCAAAAAAAAGCACGAAGGGTGATACCGTGCGTGATACTGTGAGTGAGTGCTAATGCACGAAGAGTGATGTCGTGCCATATTATTGTGTGTTCATGGCACGAAGGGTGTTTCCGTGCAGGTGAGGACAAGGGACATGCATTATGATGTGATATCTATTTCCCCGTGTATATATTGTGCCTTTACTTTGATCTATTATTGTTGTACTTACTTATTTGGTGTGACTTACTGTTATTGTCCTGTACTTGACTTTTATCTCAATTGTTGTTGCACTGTCCATATCTTTTACTTGCTTAATTTACGTGCCGTATCTATCGATTTCTATGGGAATGACGAGAGTAAAAGTACGAAGGTTGATGACGTGCACTTGTTCTATTGGAAGTTAAGTTCGCAATACATTTACTGGGAAAGTATATTTTAAAAATGCATATCTTGAAGAAATTACATTTATAGACTTTCCTTCTGTAAAATATATATACTTATTCGGAGAAAGTCCCTTTCAAAAGAAGTTTTCTATTAAGAAAAAGGATTATACTTAAAGGTTTCAATATAAATTTGTGGGTAAAGGGATTACCATCGAACAATTTATTAAATTGTTGGAGTTGTTGGCTAAGGTGTGAGGTGGACATTATCGCAGTCTGAGTTACTACTTGTTCTTACTGTATTGTGGGTTTCGGTTTTTGGTTGTGTTCCCGTCCATCCTTCTGTGCAATATTATGACATTCCGTCGATTTATTGTTGTTTTTCCTCCCGCATTGCATTGTTATGTAGTTAATTATATTGTGTAATCTTTATGTAGATGTCAAATTCCATCATTTTCTATATTTATGCCTGTTCGTTTTATTAGACTAGTGGGTGTCTTGATTAGTCCTCGTCACTACTTCACCGAGGTTAGTCTTGATACTTACTAGGCACCGCTGTGGTGTGCTCATACTACTCTTCTGTACATTTTTTGTGCAAATTCCAGGTTTTCGCATTGCCGACCGAGTGACTCTTAGCAGCGCGGTTGCTGTAGTGGAGACTCAAGGTAAAACCTCTTCATCGTTCGCGGTTTCAGAGTTACCTTCTTATATTTTGTTCATACACTGTTGTATTTATTCCGAACAGTCGTAATTAGAGATTTTAGTGTAAATTCCTTAAAGCTTATGACTTGTACTCACCGGATTTTGTGAAGATGTTCAAAGCATAGATAGTTATTTCAAAAAGCATTTAAAAGTTTGATATTATGATTTATGTTTATTTAATATCAGGCTTACCTATTCTCTAAGACTAGGTTCCATCACGATACCCAACGGAGGGAAAATTAGGTCGTGACAAGTTGGTATCAGAGCTCTAGGTTCATAGGTGCTACGAGTCATAAGCTAGTTTTCTAGAGTCTTGTGGATCGGTATGGAGAAGTCTGTACTTATCTTCGAGAGGCTACAGAACTATTAGGATAATTTCACTTCCTTCATTCCTATCGTGCGAGTTCATTCATATTGAAGTTTGAAATTACCGTTCCATTCTCTCGCTGATGGTGAGGACAAGACATGCGGTTCCTGATAATATTACCCCCGGAGCAAAGGTCTCTAGGGGCAGAGGCAGAGGTCGACAAGAAGCACGTGCCGCAGTTGGAACATCTACCAGAGTAGCCGTAAAGGAACCGCCAGTAGTCCTAGTCGGAGGATCAGATTGATTCCAGGTGTACCAGTTACTTCACAAATCAGGGGAGGATTTCAGACTCCCTCCATATACACTCCAGAGCGGCGAGATCATGATTGGTCAGGTTCCAGGTGTCATGGAAGCACATCATGTGGTTTCAGTTTAGCCGGTGGTTAGGGCAGCAGCATCGGAGGAAGAACACCTTGGACTTGGGAGGTACCGGAAGTACCACCCTCCTATATTTCAGTGGACTGGCGACAGATGATGCCCAAGGTTTCTTGGAGGAGCGTCACTACATTCTTCAGACTACAGGTATTGTAGAGGCGAGCAGGGTTGTCTTTGTCACGTCTCAGCTCAGAGGAGCGGTTTGTCAGCGGTGGCGGGCATGTGAGTTGGGTTAGCCCGGCCGAGTCAGCTTCACTTGTATGGATTCAGGTTTCAGAGATGTTTTGAGGGAGTTTGTACCCCATCCCCTCCAAGATGCATGGCGCGCGGAGTTTGAGCAGTTGCGTCAGGGCACTATGTCAGTCTTGGAGCACTATGTCGGATTCGGTGAGTTGGCCAGATATGCACCTCACTTGGTTGTTTCAGTTGGGAAGCGAATTCGTAGATGCATTAGGGGACTCAGGCATGATATTCGGTTCAGCAGGACTCGAGAGTTAGAGTCGGATGCGTTGTTCAGCAAGTAGTAAGGGTCGCTCACCGGTTAGAGATCATGTGGAACCGAGAGCGAGAGGACAAACGAGATTAGGAGAGAGAGTTCAGGGAGGAAAGGAGGCCTCATAGACCGGATAAATCTATTGGTCCTTATTATGGAATTAGGTACGGCACGGTAGAGGTTTTGTGGGTCATCTGGTTCAGTTGTATTACCAGTTTCGCATGGGGTTTCAGGTCCTCATCGGTCTTAGAATACTCATATTGCACAGTTTCCACATCCACGTTGGCAGAGTGGTTGTTATGAGTATGGAGATATCAGTCACAAGGTGAGAGGTTATTCCAGGATCCAGGCAATTGTGCCACAGCAGGGGTATTGAGGTGAGTAGAGGGCACCCAAGAAGGGGAGGCCCGGCCCATTGATGTGTTGCATATAGTAGGCTGAAGGCCGTTGTGCTAAGATATTATCATACAGGTATATTTTGATGTGTTACAGAGGGGCACCATTTGTATTTCATTATAGTCTGCTGGTCGGGACGATTTTCCCTTATTTGTTGCCTTATTGATAAGTGAGTTTCATGTTTTTCACTCTATTTTCTTCATGCTTGCTCCCGTTGGGAGATTCTGTGAGTGGTAACCCATGTCTATCGTCGCTTATTCATAAATTAGAGGGGTGAGACTAGAAGTGAGTCCTTGTTGTTCATCATGGTGAGCTTTATGTGATTTTTCCCAAGTATTTTGTTTACAAGCTGTGATTTGATACTCCATTGAGATTAAGTGAGCGTTATGGTTTTGTTAGCCGAGACGAGTTAGCGAGAGATTTCAATTGGTATGATATATATTCGACATATGATATAGAGCTGAGGGCGAGGTCCTCGTGATATTTTTGATTCGATATGTTTGAACCGGGCTGAGTACCGCGGTGGGAATTTTATCAGGATGGGATCCTTGTGATTTGTTCATATGCTTTGCTTCTTCCTTGTTGTATTGCTTTTGTAAGTCGGTATTGAGAGAGAGTTTTGCCTATGGGCTTGTTTGATAGTTCCTTTATATGTTTCTATTTTCATATTCAGTCATTTCATTATGTGCTTCTTTAGTTTAGCTTGCGGGATGTGTGCCCGGTGGTGTTAGTTGTGACTCGATGATTCGGGTGTCTAACAATGAGGCCTTCCTGTTTATTGCATCCTTATCAGTATTATGGGACTTGGAAATATAATTCTTTCAAATGTGAGGCTAATTGCGAATGCTGAGTTGATTTCGGGCAGCTATTATGATCAAAAGTGTTATTGTGAGCCCATGTGTGATGTGCTATATTGTGTGGTCGTACCTTATGGGTATAGTCATGAGTTAATGCAGCTGGTTGAGGCTAATGTCGGATATGGATTTAGAATCGGGCCTTTTGGAAATGACTAGAAGGTGAGAAATTGGGGTATGAGGCTTATCGGTGATGATAGGAAGGCTAAATTGCAGTTATGATGGCGTCATCAGGTTTATGTAGGTTGGGGTGACGTGGGATCACCCGTGGGTGTGTGTTGGAAGTGTACAATCAATGATTGGATGAGTTCTAGGTGAATCTTGGCACGTTCGAGGACGAACGTTTGTTTTAGGAGGGGGAGAATGTAACGACCCGACCGGTCTTTTTCATAATTTAAGCTCCATTCGGTGGCGTAAGGTCTTGAACAGCTTCACATTGTGTATATCGTCCTGCGTGCGTGGTAGGATTCAGTTACCGGATGTCCGGAGTCGAATTGGAAGAGAAATTTCAATTTTTTAAGCTTAAGTGATGGAAGTTGACCAGAGGTTTGACTTTTTAGTAAACGGCCTCGGAATGAGTTTTGGGTGATGCCAACAGCTTCATATGACGATTTTGTACTTAGGCGCGCGTCCGGAATTGGTTTTGGAGGTCTGTAGTGTAATTTGAGGTAATTTGGCGTAAGTTAGAATTTCGGCGATTTTGGCTGATAGGTGAAATTTTGATATCGGTCTCGGAATGGAATTCCGGGAATGGATTTAGGTCCGTTGTGTTATTTGTGGCTCATCTGCAAAATTTGACGTCATTCCGGGTTGAATTGATAGGTTTCAGCATGAGTTTTGATATCTGAAGATTTGAATATTCATAAGTTTGATTTTTGGTTTGATTCATCATTTTGGTGTTGTTTTATGTTATTTGAAACCTAATGCGAGTCCGTGTTAGGTTATATTACTTGTCTTTGTGTTTGGACGGGGTCCTGGGGGTCCTAGGTGTGTGTCGGATAGGCTTCGGGTCAATTTTCCCTCTTTTTGCACTACTGATGTTGTTTCTGGTTTCCTTCTATCCGATTGCATAGTAGTACTCGCGATCGCATAGTGTTTACTTGCACATGTCCATTTTTTCCTTCATTGTGTTCACACACACTGGTTCACGATCGCACAGTGTGGCGTGGGGAAGCAGAAAATTCCTTATATGCGATCGCTTTACTTCCGATCGCATAGAACTTTTTTGGTCAGTAAACTTTTCCTTCTATGCGATCGCTTTACTCCTTACGCTCACATAGGAAATTTGACCAGTGGAATTTTTCCTTCTATGCAATCGCGTCTTCTCATCCGCGATCGCATTGAACAAATATCTGGGCAGACAGAATATAATCCAAAAACGAGGGTTAGACCATTTTATTCATATTTTGACTTCTAGAGCTCGGTTCTTGGCGATTTTTGAGGGGTTTTTCACACAATTCGATTGGGTAACTGTTCTTCAACTAGAATTAAATATATTCCATGATTTTATATTTATTTTCATCATTTAATTTGTCTTTTAGTTGAGAAAATATTGGTTTTGAAAGAAAACTTCTAAAATGAAAAATGTAGATTTGAGGGATCAAATGATATCGAAATTCGATAAATTTTTTTGAATTCGTATCGGGATGGGTATTCGGATTTTTGTAAAATTTGACGGGTTCCTAGGTGCGGGCCCAGGGGTCGACTTTTTGGCCAATTTTTATATTTTTGTAAAGATTGAAACTTTATTTTTCGGAATAGTTCCTTATACGTTTTATGTGTATTTTGAAGCCGTTTTAGTTGATTTTGAGCCGTCCGGAGATATTTTCGCCCGAGAAGTCCATTTTAGAGTACCAGGTTGTCGTCTTTGAGATAAGTATCTTGCCTAACCTTGTGTGGGGGAAACTACCCTTTAGGATTTGAGTCTTCTATGTTGATTGTAGCCTGTGTACGCGAGGTGACGAGTGCGTACTCGGACCTATTTGTAGAAGGTTTCCCCTTTTAGGATTCTTAGGTCCTTAAACTTATTGTGTATGAAGTTGTAATTACTATGACTGTGTTTTCGATTGCTAATTTCATCCTTTCCTGCTTCAATTAGAATTACTTGCTTTTAGATTCCTTTGTTGTTTATTTGATCTTAATTGACGTAGCTGAAGATTTTACCTCTTCTATCATTATGCTATATCTTTCTTCATAAACTGCCTACTTAGCTAAAATTTGTATTATCTCGCTTTGTAATTGTTTAGTAGTATTGGAGTATTTATATGTTGGTGTCAAGCATGCCCGTGGGTCGTATATTGTGATTGATATGATATTTAATTAAGCACTACTTAGACTTAACTTGATGATTATACATGTTGATGGTATTTCCTATTGCGGAGCATTGATTCAAGTTGGGATTTATTCCGTGAAGCTAGTTAATTAAGTAAGATTGGTTATAGCTGTTTTCCCTTGTCGGGATGATATTGTTTTCATTGTTGACTCCCTTGCCGGGACAGTATGGTTTCTATTATTGTTCATGTTTTTCATGACATTGTTTTCATGTTGACTCCCTTGCCGGGACAGTATGGTTTCTATTATTGTTCATGTTTTTCATGACATTGTTTTCATGTTGACTCCCTTGCGGGGATAGTATGATTTATGTTGTTGTTTATGCTGATGATTCCCTTGTCGGAATGCTATCATTTCATTTGCTTAGGTGAGAAAGAGTGTAAACCATGAAGGGTGATGTCGTGCCATTGTTTATATTCATTTGTTTGTGTGAGGAAAGAGTGTAAAGCGCGAAGGGTGATGTCGTGCTATTTTTTATATTCATTTGTTTGTGTTAGGAAAGAGTGTAAAGCACGAAGGTTGATGTCATTCCATATTATTGAAATTAAAAGGCACGAAGGGTGTTTCTGTGCAGGTGAGGACGAGGGAAATGCATTATGATGTGATATATGTTTCCCCGTGTATATATTGTGCCTTTACTTTGAGTTGTTATTGTTGTACTTACATATTTGGTGTGACTTATTGTTATTGTCCTGTACTTGACTTTTACCTCAATTGTTGTTGCACTGTCCATGTCTTTTACTTGCTCAATTTGCGTAATTTACGCGTCGTATCTATCGATTTCTATGGGAGGGACGAGAGTAAAAGTACGAAGGGTGATGCCGTGCACTTGTTCTATTGGAAGTTAAGTTCGCAATATATTTACTGGGAAATTATATTTTAAAAACGCGTATCTTGAAGAAATTACATTTAAAGACTTTCCTACTGTAAAGTATATATACGTATTCGGAGAAAGTCCCTTTCAAAAGAAGTTTTCTAAAAAAAAGGATTATACTTAAAGTTTTCAATATAAATTTGTGGGTGAAGGGATTACCTTCGAACAATTTATTAAATTGTTGGAGTTGTTGGCTAAGGTCTGAGGTGGAGATTATCGCAGTGTTGAGTTACTACTTGTTCTTACTGTATTGTGGGTTTCGGTTTTTGGATGTGTTCCCGGCCATCCTTCTATGTAATATTATGACATTCCATCGATTTATTGTTGTTTTTCCTCCCGCATTGCATTGTTATGTAGTTAAATATATTGTGTAATCTTTATGCAGATGTCATATTCCGTCATTTTCTATTTTTATGCATGTTCGTTTTATTAGACCAGTGGGTGTCTTGACTAGTCCTCGTCACTACTTCACCGAGGTTAGTCTTTATACTTACTAGCCACCACTGTGGTGTGCTCATACTAATCTTCTGCACATTTTTTGTGCAGATTCCAGGTTTTCGCATCATCGACCGAGTGATTCTTAGCAGCGCCATTGCTGTAGTGGAGACTCAAGGTAAAACTGCTTCAACGCTCGCGGTTTCGGAGTCACCTTCTTATATTTTGTTCTTACACTGTTGTATTTATTCTTAATAGTGGTAATTAGAGATTTTAGTGTAAATTTCTTAAAGCTTATGACTTGTACTCGCCGGATTTTGGGAAGATGTTCAAAGCATAGATAGTTATTTCAAAAAGCATTTAAAAGTTTGATATTATGATTTATGTTTATTTAATATTAGGCTTACCTAGTCCCTATGACTAGGTGCCATCACGATACCCAGCGGAGGGAAAAATTGGGTCGTGAAATCAATAAACTTCTTGAATTGGTTTTCATTGTTCTGTTTTGCAAGCCTTTGAGGATATGGTGGAGTAGGCCTTGGAAAAGGAGCCTTGGCTTTGGGCGCTACCGTTTCCGGTATGTCTATCACGTGTTCCCTAGACGGGATCACATCATTTTGAGTCTCCTCCTCATTGTCATGAATATCAATCCTCATTTCATCATTCTCATTCTCATCATTGAATTTCTCATCAATGGTTTGGTCATCATCATTTTGCAACACAACATATTCACTCACAATCTTCTTTGGATTAGAGGTACTTGCATCTCCACCTCTACCACTTCTTGTGGTCACCGCCACAGCATGGCCTGTATTGTTCTCGCCCTTAGGGTTTACTACCGTATCACTTTGTAGTGCCCCCTTAGAGAGATTATTCAATGCTTGAGAAATTTGACACATTTGTACTTCCAAGTTGCGGATTGAAGTGGTATGGGAAGCTATTTGGGCATCAGAGTCGGCATTCCTTTCCATCATTTGTTTGAACATACTCTCTATTCGCTTCATCACATTGTTTGAAGAACTATTTCCTTGAGACTGATAAGGAGGCGGATTGTTGGGTTATTGATACATCATGTGTCTTTGAAAACCCGACCCCTGGTTGCCTTGGTTGTTATTATTAGTCCAACCCCCTTGGTTTCTATTGCCTCCACAATTGTTATTGTTGTTCCCCCAATTCCGATTGTTGTTCCCCCAATTGTTCGAGTTGTTGTTGTTGTTGTTGCCATTGTTCCAATTCCCTTGGCCTTGGCTGCCCCAGTTTTGATTGTTTCGTTGTGATCTCCATTGTTTATTTGGAACGTTGCTCTGTTGACTGTTGGTACCAAAGGCACACACAAGTATACGTGGTCGTAACAAGTAATATAATGTTAAACCAAATGTCGAACGCACAGGGACTTGCGTAAACTACTTGTTGAATCACTCTAATTGTTATTTAATCGAGCCAAAACAAAATCCAGGAATGTAACTAATTTATTCTACGATTCTATGAACTAACGAATTATCAAGTGACAGAGTATTGTTGTGTATTCAATAGAGACAAACATTCCAGGGTTGTGATCAATTCACTACTCGTACTGCATTCTAATTAACTCTCCCTTTCATATAATTCACTCATGGTTGCTAATTAATC
>ML354005.1:0-52099 GCA_005239505.1 Nicotiana paniculata | reverse complement strand
TCTTGGAAAATACCCTGGCACCCTGCAACTTATCAAACAAGTCATCTATACAAGGCAAGGGATGCCGGTTCTTCACTGTAACTCTGTTTAGCTGCCGATAATCAATACACATACGCATATAACCATCCTTCTTCTTCACGAATAACACCGGTGCACCCCAAGGTGACACACTAGGCCGAATAAAAACTTTATCTAGGAGTTCATGAAGTTGCTCCTTTAATTCCTTTAGCTCCACTGGTGCCATACGATAAGGTGGAATATAAATAGGTTGGGTGCCTAGCAGCAGGTCAATACCAAAATCAATGTCCCTGACAGGCGGCATGCCTGACAGGTCTGCAGGAAACATGTCTGGAAAGTCACGGACCACAGGAACCGAATCAGAAGCGGGAGTCTCACCACTGACATTCCTCACAAAAGCTAGATAAGATGAACACCCCTTCTCAACCATACGCTGAGCCTTAATGTAGGAAATCACCCTGCTAGGCATATACTTAGAAGAACCTCTCTACTCAACCCTCGGACATCCCGGCATAGCTAAGGTCACGGTCTTAGCATGAAAATCAAGAACAGAATGACACGAAAATAACCAATCCATGACTAATATCACATCAAAATTGACTATGCCGAGTAATAGTAGGTCCACTCGGGTCTCCAGACCCCCAATAGATATCACACACGACCGATACACATGGTCCACAACCACAATATCGCCCACCGGAGTCTACACATGAACATATCACTCACGTGGCATATCCAGAAAATGGGAAAAATATGAAGAAACATAGGAATATGTAGAACCGGGGTCAAATAAAGCCAAAGCATCTCGGAAAAAGACTGAGACAATACCTCTGATCACTACATCGGAGGCTGTAACATCTGGTCTGGCTGTAAATGCATACACACGGGCCTGACCTCCACCTGCTCGACCTCCCCCTCTAGGGCGGCCTCTAGTTGACTGACTACCACCCCTGACTGCCTGGGTGGGTGGTGAACTAACTGGGGCTGAAGTCGAGGGCTGGCCCCTCTGTTGAGAAGAACCACCAGGACGACGTAGACACTGCCTCCACATGTGCCCAAACCCGCTGCACTCGAAGCAACTCCCTGGAACTGGAGATGAGGACTAATAGAAACCCCTGGCACTAGAATGGACACTAGAAGAATCATGCATAAAAGAACTCTGAACTGGTGGTACTCGAGCTGCACCCTGAGCTGGGAGGGCACCGAATGAAGAACGACATGACTGAGAACCACGGGGACCATGCCCCAAAGATGCACCACTATAAGCTGGGCGGACTGACTGAGGAGTCCTGAATGAACAGCCTCTACCATGCTGAAACTGCCCCCTGGAAGGAGCACCACTAGAACTGCCTGATCCACGAGGCCTCTTTGCCTCCCTCTCCTCCTGCTCCTGGCGGCAAACCGACTCAATATTTCGAGCAATATTAACAACCTGCTCGAATCTAGCATTGGATACTCTCTCTCGAGTCATAAATAGGCAGAGTTGATAAGTGAGGCCATCCACAAACCTCCTAACCCTCTCCCTATCAGTAAGGACCAACTCGGTATCATGACGAGCCAACTCCGAAAACCGCATCTCATACTGCGTCACTAATAGCTCCCCCTAGCGTAGCTGCTCAAAAAGCTTGTGTTGCTCCTCCCTGTGAGACTGAGGTACATATTTCTCCAAGAAGATAGTAGAGAACTGCTGCCAGGTGAGGGGTGCTGATCCAACAGGCTTACGCCTCTCAAAAGACTCCCACCAAGTGAAAGCAGCACCAGAAAACTGAAATGTAGCAAATGAGACCCCACTAGTCTCCAAAATCCCAGCATTATGAAGCATCCTCTGACACTTATCTAGAAAAACTCTAGGAATCATCGCCCTCAGCACCACTGAATGTCGGAGGCTGTAGTCTACTAAATCTCTCCAGTCTACACTGCTCGTCCTCTAGCATAGCTGGAACCACGAAGTCCAAAACTGGAGCAACCGGCTGGGCTGGAACCGCCCCCGGTGTCTGTTGGCCCTGAGTACCCTGCTCAGGTATCCGGGCAACTGGAGTCTGATTGCCTCCCCCGGCCTGAGAAGTAGCGGCAACTGTCTGAGCAAGGGTGTTACGCACAGTCAAGATCTGAGCCAAGGTCTCCTGAAGATCTTGAATAACAATAGGCAATGTCGGTGCCTGAGCCTGTCCCGCTGGAGTATCTGTGGCGGGGATCTAACCTTGAACAGTAGGGGGATCAACTGGCACTGCCCTGGCTGCCGCACGGGCTGGCCCTACCTCTACCACGGCCTCGACCGTGGCCTCGACCTCTCACTGGTCTACCTGGTGGTTGATCATCCTGATTGGTGGCGTGAGTCCTCACCATCTGTGAGAGAAGGAAAAAATAGAAGTTTAGATTTCCTAAATCAACAAAATGGAATTCAAGAAAATGAGATTGTTCCTAAGGGTTCCGCAGCCTCCCGAAGATAAGTACAGATGTCTCTGTACCGATCCGCAAGACTCTACTAAACCTGCTCAGGACTGTGGAGTCCTATTTAACCTACGCTCTGGTACCAACTTGCCACGACCCCGAAATCCTAAACCGGACGTGATGGCGCCTATCGTGGAACTAGGCTAGCCAATAATCACATAATTACCATTTCTTTCCAAAATCTCAACCAAATTCAAACATTTCATAAAGTTTATGGAATTACTGAATTCATTAGTCAAAATAAACAACTAAATAGTCTAAACCATCCCCAACAATCCAGAGTCAACATGTCATGAGAATCTAGGAAATATACCAACAAGTCTACTATTATAATACAAAACCTCTGAATGAGTAACTAGATACAACAAAAGAAGAGAAAACAGAGATGCTGAGGACGCAAAACAACTACCTCTATATCCCGAACTCCGGCTCCGCACATAATAGATGGATAACGCTCAGTAGCTGCACCTGAATCTGCACACAGGGGTGCAGGGAGTAAGTTGAGTACGCCGACTCAGTAGTAATGAAAATAAATCAAGCCTAAGCGGCAAGAAACATATAAAAATCAATATCATCAGTTCACAATATGCACAGCCTTTCTTTCCAACAATATACACATAGATATATGAAATCATCATGCCTTAAAACCAACTTTAAAAAAATCCTTTGAAAAATGTGCTTTCCATCAATTTCAGAAATAAAAATAACAGAAGGATTTAGTGTAAAACGAAATAAATCATAAGTAGCCCCTCGGGAAAAAAGATGAATCATAAATCGCCCCTCGTGCAGAACATCACTCAGCACCTCACAGCCACTAAGTATCAGCCCCTCGGGCAACCTTACTGCCATTCATGCCTCCCAATCACTCACCACTCGACACTCAACATTCAGCACTCAGCACTCAGCACTCGCGCTCAGTAGGTACCTACGCTCACTGGGGGTATGTACAGACTCCGGATGGGCTCCTTCAGCCCAAGCGCTAATATCAAGCCACCTCGTGGCGTATCATAACCTCACAATCAGGCCCTCGACCTCACTCAGTCAGGACCTCCCAAAATCCCCTCGGGCGTATTAGTAAAACCGGGTACTCGACCCAAAACATAATTTTATATCTTAAAATAGTGTAAACAAGTCAGTCCGGGGCCCAAAACATCTTAAAATAGTAAAAATCCCCCAAGGGGTCCAAACAAGTCATCCTGAGGCCCCAAACATGGCGTATAGCCCAAATATATCAATAGTTTTAGAACACAATTTAACGTATGGTTTAGAGTAAAAATACGCAACTCAATAGTTACCGCGGAAAGGACCAAATCCAATCCAAAAATCAGTGCGTGCCATGTAATCGTCATCCGACATTTGCGCCATTCTAAAAACAGTGAGAAATATGGAGTACGGGGTTTCATACCCTCAGGACAAGATTTATAACCATTACTTACCTCTACCGGGCCACAACACTAATCCGCGATGCTCTTGCCCCTCAAATTGGATTTTAATTGCTCCGAATCTAACCAAAATCATATTAACATTATCAATATACGCTAAAGGAACAAACCCAATCGAAAACTATGAATTTATACAAAATTCTCGAAATTCGGCCAAACCCGAGCCCCGGGCCCATGTCTCAGAATTCGATAAAATTTACCTCACTAGAATCCTCGTCTTCCAACGATTATACACATACCATGAACGCCACAATCTGACCACAATTTCCCGCTCAGATCACCAAAGGAATTTTCCAAACTTCCTCCAATCTTTCCCAACTTTTCTACTTTAATTTCCTCAAGTTTCAAGCCTAATCCGTCACAAAATAACATAGAAACGAGTTTTTTTTATCCGGGAACTTACCTCCACTGAAGTCGTTCGAATTTCCCCTTCAATTTGCTCTCAACCAAGCTATATCCACATGCAACAATGGAGGAAATGCCAAAATATTCGCGGAGGCACAATTTTAAATTGTTATGACCAGTTAATCCTCACTTTTGGACCAATCCTCGCACCTGCAATCCCAGGTGCACACCTGCAAAATCCCACTAACAATTAAAACTTCGCACCGATGAGACACTTTCCGCACTTGCGGCTTCGCAGGTGCGTCCCATGCTTCGCACCTGCGGATTCCTCCTGCCTGGCCTATCTTCGCACTTGCGGCTCCACATCCGCAGGTGCAGCCAAACCAGTAGATTAACACCAGTAGCTATTTGCTAACCTCTGCTGACCATCCGAAATCAATCTCGAGCCCCTCGGGGCCCCAACCAAACATACCATCACACCCCATAGCATCCTTCTAACTTAGTCGAGGCATCGAAACACCAAAAATAACACGAAAACACCAAAATTACATCAAATTCAAACCTATGAACTTTAAAACCCCTAAATTTCGCCAATCATGCCGAAACCAAACAAAACACATCAGATTGACCTGAAATTTTGCACACATATCCAAAATGACATTACGAACTTGCTCCAACTTTCGAAATCCCATTCCGACCTCGATAGCCTATTTTCCAATGCCGACCGAAAATCGCCAAAAACTAACTTTCGCCAATATAAGCCTAATTCTACATCGGACATCAAAATTTCATTCCAAACATACTCCTAAGTCCCCAAATCACCTAACGAAACTATCCGAGCCATAAAATCCGCATTCCGATGTCGTTTATGAATAAGTCAACTACCAGTTGACGTTTTCAACTATTAAGCTAATTTAAGAGACTAAGTGTCTCAATTCTCACTACGATCACTCCGAACCCGAACCAACTGACCCAACACAACAAAAATAGGATAAGCAACATATGTTAAAGCACAAACGGGGAAAACGGGGCTAATCTCATGGAACGACCGGCCGGGTCGTTATAATCACTCTACCTCAAAAGCACGACAACACCCTTCGTACATTTGACTCTTCCTCACCAAGCATCACATATAACACAATACCAAGCAGGGTAGGAAGAATATTCAACATCAATAGTGGTATTTGAACATAACTCGTTGTATGAGAATTTACTAACAATTTTTCACCAACAACCACATCAACAATTCGACGATCACAATGCCAAATATTCAATAAGCTCAAAATGGGAAATAACATGAATACAAAAAATCAAAGAATTTTACAATCTATGTAAACCATGGAAGACATACACACAGTAACATGACACAAATATAAGGTTGATTCTCGCCGCAGGCTTATCCCACGACCAATGCATATATACTCGCCACCTTGTATATACGACGCCCCCAACACATAGATAACGTAGCACATAGACTCAATTACACCCTAATTCTCTCAATCAAGGTTAACCAAGATACTTACCTCTTTCAGAAAGAAGACCAACAATCAAACATGACTTTCCCTTTTGAGTAAGCCTCCAAACCTTCGAATCTAGTCAAATATTATTCAAACAAGTCAAAACAATATTTAGTAACTACCCTCATACATAAAAGCTTCAATCTTTTACATAATTAGAAAAGTCAGCAAAAACCAATGTGGTCAAAATCCGAAATTAAGACCAAATAAAAGTTCACCCCGAGTCTAAATATGTGATTCGTTTTGAGATCCTACATTAATTTGAGGTCACTTCTGTTCACAACGGCGAGTAGAACTATGAAAAAGTGAAGAAGCCATCTCCCTTCCCAGCATTACAAATGCGAGCAAGCTCTTGCAAATGTAAGGCTCGCATTTGCAAACAGAACCTCGCAAATGCGAGGTCTACAGCCCAACAAAACTTGAAGTTCTTCAGTTATACCAAAACAATTTGCAACCTATTTGAAACCCACCCCAGACAATCGTTCTCCAATACGAACATTCATAAAATTATATTAACATCATAAACAACTCACTCCCAAGCTCATAGTAACAAAATAACATCTAAAATCAAGAATTGATCATCAAACCACAAGATTTTTTGAAGTTCAAACTCAAATTTCTAACATTTTTCATAAAGCGCTGAAAAGGTCCCCGGGTCACCCAAGACCCCAACCAAACATGCAAACCAGTCCAAAATCACCATACAAACCTATTAGAATTGTCAAAATACCGATCTCAGGTCATTTACCACGAATGTTGACAATGGTAAACTCTAGCCACTTTTGAAGTCAAAAATCATATTTTCTTTAAAAATTCACATTTAAACTTTCCAGAAATCTATACGGACCACACGCGCAAGTCATAAATCCTCAAATAGAGTGATGAAAGGTCTCGAAACATAAAAGGGGGAGCTATTACTTAAAATGAACTATCGGTTCATTACACATAAATCAGCTACCACCTCTTGGTCTGACCCTGCATCTGGAAGTGAGTGAAATTAACTCCATTGGACCTAACAAGTCCCAAGTTGCGCAGTATCACACGGAAATAATTCGAGAATCCCTGCCATCCAGTATAGGTGTACCACTGAAGTGAGGAGGAAGAAGCTTGGTGAACTTATCCAGCTCTCTAGCTCATCAACTGACATTGCGGGCCTATCATCAGGCTTCGAGGCACAAATAGGTTGAACTCCCCCAATGGGTTACACTGTTGATACCATATTTTGCCCTCACATTTTTTCAAATAGTATATATAAAATGTCATTTTTCTTCATTATTTAATTTACAAGATTTACACAAGCATTTTCCATAATTTTCAATAATTTCTTAAGCTTTAAAATTAATTTTCTTGCATTTAAATTATTTGAATATTTATTAATTATCCTTTAAATTATTCGGTGATGATTTAATTATCCAAACCTATTATTTGCATCAACATATATGTTTCAAAACATTTCACTTTACTTTATGTAAGCATATTTGCGTTTTTAAGTTATTTACATAATTTTGCAATAATAGTCTATATTTTATAATTTATTGCATTTTTCATTTTTGTCAAGGTCAAAATAATTTTTTACATTTTATAATCTTCTATTGTTGTTTTAAAGTAGTAAGTTTCATAAATAGCATTTTTATATTCTATTTAACTATTTTATTAAATTATTTTTCCCCTAATTCCTTGTATTCTAAAATACAACCCAAGTTAGGCCAATTTTCAGATCATATTAATGGTCTAAACACCCCAAACCCCTGGACTAATTTACAGATCCCAAGCCAAATGAACCCTTAGCAAACCTGGTCGGTAACCATTTTACAGACTCGCACTGTTCATTGTTTTAAAATCCTGGCTGTTGAACTCTCAAGATCAACGACCCTCATTCACCCAAGCCTTTTAGTTAATCTAACCCGGAAATCGTAGCCTTATTTCTCTTAGACGGACGCCCTTGAATCCTCTCTATTCTCTCTTCTCCTCTCAAACCCTAGCAGCCGCCTCTTGTATTCTCCTAACTCCAGTTCTAATATGGAATCTCTCTATGATTTTCCTTCCATATATGCTCGGTCTCTCCATTATTTATATGGTTTTGGTATCACATAACACTTCCCTATATTTTGCAAGTATATGCTCCTAAATCAAACATACTCATCTTCAAATTTTAAAGATCTTAACGGGTTTTTGTCTATATGCATCATAGCAGGGTTATATGGGTCTGATTCACCAAGATCCTTGGTGAATCTTTGATTTCCCTCAAACTAGGGTTTGGAATTTCAATTTTTTCCTTTACTTGTTCTATTATTAATTACATGTGATTTTCATTCCACATGTGTTTAATCGATTGTTTTCCCATGTTTGTTCTTTCAATTATACTATTATATAAACCCTCCCCTAATTTCCCCTTTGGACAGACTCGAATCGCTAAAAACTACTAGTGTCCTCTTATTATTTCTTGTCTTATACTATTCTGAGGCTCTATCTTTTGGCCGGCTGAAAGCCAAGGCCACCGAAATTCAATTCTCGAACCTTTCTCAGTGTGAGCACTGCCCGGGGTTCATTTGAAACCCTTGGGAACTCTGATGCACTGAGATTCCTGGTTTCTAGTATTGACATTGAAGTGCTAATGAAATTACTCCTCTTGTCTACTTGTTCTTCTGTAACTGGTAATGTATCTATGACTCTTGTAATTTTATTTCTTTCCATTTGTATTCCTGCTCTGCATATCTATGTCTCTAAGAAATTGTATGACTCAACATGCCATTATATGTTTTGAAGCTCTTCTTGAGGCTCTGTGCCTTCTAGTAGTTCAACTTGCCTATTTGTTACCTTGATTCTACCTTCTTAAGCATACTTGGTAATGTATGGGCTCGAATAATTATTAATGTCGTGTCACGAGCCAAAATCCATAAGGTCGTGATGATGCCAGACATCATTGTCAGGCATGCCAATCATTAATTAATTGAAATAGATTCCCGGTTTTAGCATTAATGAAAAATATTTCCTTGCACTTTATTACATATTAACTAAATAAAAATCTGTTAAGTAAAACAATAGTTACACTTTAACAAGTATATCCCAACACATATCCCAGAACCCTGTGTCACAAGTACATGAGCAATTTCTAAGAATTTTACAATTTCTACAAAGCTTGTCCGAAATGCAAGTGGACAAAGAAATTTAAAATAATGTAATACAGTATGAGGGAGACTCTGTCAGCTGCGGGTCGCCTCCGGATGATGCAGCTCGCGTAAATCTCCAATCCGCCACATCGCTATGAAAGTACCTGTGCAATAAAATGCAAAGCAAGTGAAGCATGAGTACAAAAACAACGTGTACTCAGTAAGTCGCCCGCCTAACCTCAGAGAGGTAGTGACGAGACGTCGAATTAGACACTTGCTAGAGGTCAATGTTATATATTCAAGTGAGACACTAAGAAGGAATGTCATCGACAATTTATTAAAATTCCGGAATAAACTATATCAACTCCTTCCACATTTAACACTTTAAGTCTTCGTCATTTCAGTTGACAATTTAAATCATAATCCAGGATAAGAAACATCAGACTTATTTCACATTTTAGACATAAATTCTCCTTCCTCATAACTGGCCATTAAAACTTCCTTAGGCCGATAAACATGTATAAATCACATCAAATACGCAGTAAATATCATGCGCAAGCAATGCCGAGATTCGACAGCCCGAACCAACATAAACATAAACATAAATTGTGCAATGCCGAGGGTCGAACGGTGCGAACCATAGATGCATCTATCTGCCCCGCTCGCGAATTGATCATGCGACGCGGTTATTCATAAAATACTAAGGCTAGCCTACTCGCGAATCATACCTGCGACTCAGGTGCTCATATGAATATTCACAAATATAGGGCCATCCTGCTCGTGAATCATACATGCGACTCAGGCACCCGAAGTTACACATGTCCACACAATAAGTCCCCATTTTATAAAGAAAGCCGTTTTCTCAGGAAAGTGGTAAAATTCTTCTTTTTTTAAAGGACATGAAATATAGCTCTTAAATCTTTGTTTTGAAAATCATCTTCCAAGTTTAATGATATTTTCGTAATACAACCCTATCAGGTACACAATTATCCACGGAGGAATAAATTCTCTTTCTAGGTAATTAAGAAACTGAACTCTAATCTTCTACAAACATTAAATTACGATTTCAATTATATTAGCAATTTAGTATTACAGGAAGGATTGCAAGTACAACACGTAAGGCATGCTAGTGGGTCCTAGACTACCCGGACAAGGCATAATAGTAGCTACGCACGGAATACCGTCATCTCGTGCGTACTTAGCCCCCGAAAATAATAGCATGTACTTAATTAATTCACCTTGAGGGACAATTTCCCCCTCACAAAGTTAGAAAGGAGACTTACCTCGCTCCAAATTTCCATAACCGTCTTCCAAGCCCTTCTGATGTCTCTAAACGTCGCACAACGCTCCAAAACTATCCAAACAACGATAAAACAATGAAAACAAACTCTAATATTTGCAACAATTTCAAATTATATATTCCAACTCCGATCTGTGAAATGACCAAAACGCCCTCGGGCCCATGTGCCCGAAGATCTGAAATTTCTCGAAGGTATATTTTACCCATATCCTTACTAACTCAAATATATAATTATATAAAATATTCATGCTCAATTCATGGCTATAAATCCAATTTTCCATTTTCTAGGTTTTTTAAGATTCTCCAAATTTCCAATCAATTTCCATACCTAATCCATGCATATAATCTTGTATTTAACTTAGAAGCATGAAGGAGTTACTTACCTTGACAATGCATGAAGAAATCCTCTCTTTGAAGCCTTCCAAGATCGTCTAAGCCAAAGATGAAATGAAGAAAATGAACCAAGAATCCTTCTTTTAAAACATTCTGCCCAGGACGATTTTCGCACCTGCGATCGAGTCCTCGCACCTGCGGCTTCCTTCTCCTCCAGCCGGATCCGCACCTGCAACCCATTGCCCGCATATGCGCCTTCGCAGGTGCGGAAATTCCATTACATCTACGATTCCATCCAAACCAGCCCAAAGGCGCATTTGCGGCCAAATCCTCGCAGATGCGGTCACACCAGATGACAGCAACCTCATCCTTCTTCTAAAATGTTAACTTCAATAATATACGCTGAAACGCTCCTGGGTTATCCAAAACCCGATACGGACATACGCCCAAGTCCGAAATCATCATACGAACCTGCTGGAACCTTCAAATCCTAATTCGGAGGTCGTTTACTCAAAATGACAATCTTAGTTGATTCTTCCAAATTAAGGCTTCTTAAATGAGAATTTTCTTTCCAAATCAACTCTAAACTTCCTGAAATTCAATTCCGACCACGCCCTCGGGTCATAGTACCTGAAATAGAGTTGCTCATGACTTCAAACCGTTGAACGACGCGCTAGAGCTCAAAACGACCAATCAGGTTATTACATTCTCCCCCACTTAAACAGACGTTCATCCTCGAACGTGCCAAGAACTCCTCTGGAGTTATCTGAAATCACTATTTAACACCTCGAGCACCTACCCGTGCTACCACAACAAAAGTTGAGTAAATTATCTTGATCAAATCTGATGATTCCTTATTCTATCCATATAATAATATCAAAATTCATTCAGACACCTGAAATTTCTCTGCCAGGCCTAGTTCCAATATATAAACACTGTATCGACTACCACACAACATACCAGAAAATGACTACATACCTTTATTGAATTAGCACCATGCACCGCAAGATTCATCATCTAACCTCAATGACGTTCCCTGAACCTTAATAGCCAAAATTCCACGAATATGATGCTCTCTATGCACCTCATGACATATATACATACATCCTGCTATAATGCTGACGATACCACCACAACGGAGGAGATGTGTAGAAATTCATACCCAACTGCAGAGTTAACAAATCATTGAATAACTTATCTTGACTCGAATCATCACTCCATTACGAACTTGAATAGTGGTATTTGTTCTTTAATATACACTTCACATAGCCTTATCCCACTGATCCCTGATCCCTGATCTGATAATCTCGTCTCACCCACTATGAACTGTTGAGACAACAAATCATCCCAAACATGACTAACAGTCTCACATGATACCACATCGCACCAATAGGCCACAACGCAAACATGATAAATAAGAAATGACTTAGGAAGGGACTACTCAACTCATGCCACTAATGTGAACTTTCTCAGAAAATATGAAGTAAAACACAAGGAAATAAATATAGGAACCTGACTCATCATCACACTGTTGTGGCGTGAAACCCGATCCAGATAACATAACCGTGGCGGCGTGCCACCCGATAAAAATATCATGCCCGTGGCGGCGTGCCACTCAATCCAAATAACATAACCGTGGCGGCGTTCCACCCGATCCAAATAACATAAAATTCACGTAAGGAAATATACACGGAGCTTAAGTGCTCACTATTACAAATTTCTGAATATCGATCATAAGCACGCTAAGTGCATAATACCATCCTGGGGAGACTTGTTGTCCCAAGAAAGGAAATTGTTTTGAAGATTGACAAAGTAACTCCGAGATGAACCAGGTCCATCACAGGTGACATAGACCAACAGAGTTAAAGGCACATGAGATGCACATGTAGGAGATAATGTATTCTGACTAAATTGAGATATCTTCTAATCGAAAAGATAGAAAAAACGAAATTGGACAAGAACTCCTTATTCAATAAGAACATAATCAAAGATAAGGAAGGATTTAGGAGTTGAGTTTGACTAGAACTCTTTCACCGTGGAAGAGTTGGATAAGGATTCTAGTTAATTCCTTATCTACTAACTCCTATAAATTGCAGATTGTTCTTATGATATGTAGACACACAAAAGTAGAAATTTATCAAGAATTGAGAGCACAAATTCGTGAAGAAATTTTGCAAGCAGTTCGAGCCAAATTGGAGAGTGCGAATCTGAAGCTACACACCATCGAGAATAACAAGTTCCATCTGTTTATCATTGAGTCTAGTTGGTTGTAGTAGGTGATTTAATATTGTATCTTTTCAGCTTTCATAGAAGCGATTGTAATAGGTACACCTTTGTGCAAGTTAGAGTTAACGTGAAGCTGGTAGAAATTAGCTAGAGGCTAGTTACTATACAGGGTTAGAGTTAATCCTAGGATTACAAAAGAGTTTATTTTGTAAGTCCATTTGGCTCATAGTTTTATTGAAGAGTTTGAGAAAATCTTACTGAGGTGTAGGTCGTGGTTTTTTCACCTTTTGAGCTAGGTGTTTTCCACGTAAAAATCTCTGTGTTTTTACTTTCCTGCTTTTATTATTCCGCAAACAGTAGTAGTTGGAACACCAAGAAGAACCAGGTTCTTCAAGTAAGACAACACTCGAAAATTAGGTACCACACAATTAACTATGTTCTTGTATGGTATTGACGTCTAAAGCATTAATTAGTATCAAAGCGGGTTATCCTTGAAGAGGATAACACCTTTGGAAAAGATCAAGATGAGTGCACCACCTGGGAACTGGGAAGGACAATCAACTGTTAGGCCTCCACTCTTCAATGGCCAGTACTACTCCTAGTGGAAGAATAGGATGAAGGATCATTTAATTGGAGAAGACTATGAACTATGGGACATAGTCACTGACGGTCCTTTAGCCACAATGAAGAAGACTGCTGAAGGAGTAGATGTGACAAAGACTAGAGCTGACTGCACTGCTCAGGATTTGAGAAAGTGGGAGAAAAATGCTAAGGCCAAGAAGTGGCTTGTGTGTGGACTCGGTCCAGACGACTATAGCAGAATTCAAAGTTGTGCCGCTGCCAAAGAAATTTGGGACACTTTGCAAGTGGCTCATGAAGGAACACCTCAAGTGAAGAGGTCAAGAGGAACTCTACTATATTCTCAATATGAGAATTTCACCATTAAGGAAGGAGATACCATCCAAGAGATGTATACAGGGTTCACTACACTGACCAATGAACTCAAGTCTCTTGGAAGGGTCATTCTTGAAGAAGACAAGGTTGAGAAAATTCTGACAAGGGTCTTGCCAGTCTCTTGGGAAAGCAAAATTATAGCCATTCAGGAATCTAAGAACATTGCAACTCTTAATCTGGATGAGCTGATTGGAAATCTCACTGCCTATGAACTTAGAAGGCAAACTATGAATATGGATGGTCCCAAGAAGGAAAGGAGTTTGGCATTCAGAATCACTGAGGAAGCTGACCCGGAGGAGGATGAAATTACCATGATCACAAAGGACTTCAATAAGTACCTAATGAGAGCAAAGGTTCCTTCAAGAAGTGGAAGATACAACAAACCAAGGGTTCCTGAAAAATAAACTAATGAGGGGTGTTACATGTGTGGCAAGACTGATCCCCACATCAAAAACTGCCCTCAATGGGAAATTGAATGGAAGAAAGAAAAAGCTGAACAAAGGAACAGGATGAAGGAACAGGTTCAACCCAAGAAAAACAGAACATCAACAAAGGCAATGGTTGCTGCATGGGGTGAAATTTCAGATGAGGAGTCAGATGATGAAGATGGAGATGAACAAGCACTTATGGCAATTGGAGACTCCGATGAGGAATCTGAGGTAAGTATAATTCATCTCAAAGACAAGATTAATTTTTTATCTAAAGAAAGGCTATCTGAGTTACTCCTGGA
The DNA here is from genome assembly GCA_005239505.1 of Nicotiana paniculata. NCBI lineage: Eukaryota > Viridiplantae > Streptophyta > Magnoliopsida > Solanales > Solanaceae > Nicotiana > Nicotiana paniculata. Next base: position 37,673 of record ML354005.1, on the reverse strand, counting down.
TTTCATTGATGAATTTGAGGATCTAAACAATTAAAAGAAACAATTGTCCAAGGAGTGTGTGATTTTGAAAGCTAAGTGCAAAAATCTGGAACTTAGGGCTAGAGAAAGTTATAGTAAAAATTCTAAGTTAAAGAACCAGGTTCATGAACTTGACACCACTGTCCTAGAGCTAAGATCTGAAAATCTAAAACTGAAATTAGGAACAGGTAAAACCAAAGCTGATCACACACAACTCACATTAGAAGAAAACTTAGGAAAAATGAAAGACGAGTTGTACAAAAGAGATGAGCAGATAAGAGTCCTTAAGGAGGATCTAAGAAAGGTCAAGCATGAACTAGATAGAACTAGCAAATGGAACAGGTCCTCTGATGCTTGGACATGGCTACAAGAACATTATAGTAGCAATAGAAGAGGACTTGGCTTTGGGAATCCGCTACCTAAGTGGGATCCTGAAAGTACCTCACTCTTCCTGAGAACAAGATTTGTACTCACTGTGGTAAGACTGGTCACTTTAAAAGTGAATGTAATGCAAAAGAAAAGGCCAGTCAAAAGAACAAAAGTTTTGTTCGAGGGAAGATTTGGCTACCAAGTTGGGCTAAAAAGAATTTAATTCATCATTTTGCTATAGAAAGGGACCCAAACTAGTTTGGGTTCCTAAGACTAACCCCTGATTTTCTTTTGTAGATTCAAGTGAAAGGTAGTAGCCAAATATAGTACATGGATAGTGGCTGTTCAAAACACATGACTGGAAACAAGGACTAGTTGTTTTCGCTTGAGGACCTCAAAGGAGGAAATGTCTCCTTTGGAAATTGAAAGAAAGGTGAAATCACTGGGGTTGGTAATGAACAAGATGATGAAGAAATTGGGCTAGTCAGAAACTCAGTCCAAACTAAAGCAACACTGGAGGAAGGAACAAGTGATGGAACTTGTTCATCCATCCCATGCAACATGACAGGGGGAATAAAACAAAGTAATTCCAGAACATCGCTGGAACCTGTACCTGAACCTGTTCCACAACAACAAAGCAATGAAGGAACATCAAGGAGTAACTAGTTGGTTGTGAAACCATGCAGATATCTTTACAAAAGCACTGAGTAGAGAGAATTTTGAAAGGAACTTGTTACTATTAGGGATGATTAAGATAACTTAATTAAACCAGTTCAGAATGTAAATACATTAAAAATTGAAAACAAAGAAAACATTTGGCTAGAAAAGTCTGAAACGGGTCTAAATAATCAGATTAACAATTTTTCAGTCTCATACTGTAAAAAGTATACTCTTATGCCATGTTTTGATATGACTCACTGATCACAAATGAAATTTTTTCTATCTTTGTAAAATTGAGGCTTCATTAAGAGGATTCTGAAATGATGAACTTGGTTCATCGTGCTGGTTCATCTGAAAGACGAGGTATGTGTTCTACACTCTGCACACTTTGAAATACTAATAATTAAATCATGAGAAAAACTCTGCCCAGACTCAAAATCTTTTCAAAGCCTATCCATTTGACTTTGAACCAGTTCTATTTCGACAAGAATCCTCACCAAATTAAAATACCTAGATTCTAGGAATCCTTAACCGTCAATTCAAAACTAAAAGTTCATTCAAGATATCCCCTCCCTTACAAAACCATTCCCAAATTTTTGATGACTCAGGTAACATCTGTCCCAAACCATTCTTCTGAGATCATATCTGATGTTGCGGAAAAACATAGAAAACAAGTTCATACTGGTTGGGTGTATGAAGGATGTGGAACTGCCGGAGACGAGAAGAAGAGGTGGTAAAAAAAAAATTTTAAAAAAAAAGAAAAAGGGAGAGAGGGAGTAAAGAGTGAAGAGAGGGGAATAGGGCAAGAATCTGTAAAAATGGCTATCTGTGGTGCTGAGCCAGAAAAGAAGGAAGAAAGTAGCAAGAACACAGGGAGAAGTGAATCAGGAGAAACAGCTGAAGTGTTTGTAAATTTAGGAAAGCACACAGATGAACCTGGTTCATCTACTGAGGAAACCCTGGCGGATCTGCTGAAAATGTTAGGCGATAATTACAATCCAAAGAATAAAAGAACTCCTAAAGTTCAAAAGTCTGGAACAACAAGAGAAAGTAAGAAAAGAAAAGTTGCTCCTTCTGAGACTTCTAATATTTCTCTTCCAAGAGGAAGAACTACAAGGAGCAAGTTAAAGCAAAGTGAGGACGAGTTGAAGAGAGCTTTAGAGGAGAGTAAGAAGAAAAGAGTGAAAAAAGGGAAAGAAAAGGTTGTTGAGCCTATTGAGGCTGTTGAAGTGGATGAGATGGACCTGGTCCATCAAGGTGAAAAAGTGGCAGAAGTAGAGGTTCAGACCCCTAAGCCCGATAAAGTCAAGACTTCCTCAAAGAAGTCTTCATCTGTTTCTAAGTCTGCTGAACAATCTATCTCGGCTAAACGAACCAGGTTTATAGTTCTTCCAAGACTTAATTTCCTAGCCTCCCTAGAACTTTCAGTAACCCAGATTCAGAATTTTTTTGTTGCTCATGTTTTAACTATTTTTGTTTTATTTTTTTGATTGTGGCAGAATCATATTCGCTCTATCAATAAAATCTGATGCTTCTTGCTCTGATTCAGTATCTCTATTTTTTAATAGTTTGAATTCTTAGTTGATTATTGATTATTAACCCATGATTGCATATGCAGTTTCCCAAACGGCCATAAGTAAGTGTTAAAAATCTGGGATTCATACAATTTTTTTGCAACTTTTCGATGATGTCAAAAGGGGGAAGATAGGTTGTTCTCTGAACATGTGATATTTATAACCTAATGAACTTGGTTCATTGTGATAAATGCTTAATACTCTAATATGTGTCACTGTTGGACTAAGCTGAAACAGGCCTGAAGCACAAAGTTTGTCATCATCAAAAAAGGGGAATTTGTTGGCCCAAGAAAGGAAATAGTTTTGAAGATTGACAAAGTAACTCCGAGATGAACCAGGTCCATCACAGGTGACATAGACCAACAGGGTCAAAGCCACATGAGATGCACATGCAGGAGATAAATGTATTCTGATTAAATTGAGATATCTTCTGATCGAAAAGATTGCAAAAACTAAATTGGAGAACCACTACTTATTCAATAAGAACAGAATCAAAGATAAGAAAGGATTTAGGAGTTGAGTTTGACTAGAACTCTTTCACCATGGAAGAGTTGGATTAGGATTCTAGTTAATTCCTTATCTACTAACTAACACCTATAAATTGCCGATTGCTCTTATGATATGTAGACGCATAAAATTAGAAATTTATCAAGAATTGAGAGCAAAAATTCGTGAAGAAAATTTGCAAGCGGTTCGAGCCAAATTGGAGAGTGCAAATCTGAAACTACATACCAGCTAGAAGAACCAGTTCCATCTGTTTATCATTGAGTTTAGTTGGTTGTAGTAGGCGACTTAATATTGTATCTTTTCAGCTTTCATAGAAGCGATTGTAATAGGTACACCTTTGTTGAAGTTAGAGTTAACTTGAAGCTGGTAGAAATTAGCTAGAGGCTAGTTACTACATAGGGTTAGAGTTAATCGTAGGATTACAAAAGAGTTTATTTGTAAGTCCGTTTGGCTCAGAGTTTTAGTGAAGAGTTTGAGAAAATCCTACTGAGGTGTAGGTCGTGATTTTTTCACCTTTGGAGCCAGGTGTTTTCCACGTAAAAATCTCTGTGTTTTTACTTTACTGCTTTTATTATTCCGCAAACAGCAGTAGTTGGAACACCAAGAAGAACCAGGTTCTTCAAATAAGACAGCACTCGAAAATTGGGTACCACACAATTAACTATATTCTTGTGTTGTAATGACGTCTAAAACATCAAGACAGATAAAGCCATATGCTTACAAAACTCGAGCACAACTGAGGTGCGATATATATACAATCTGGATATCAAGAGCCATCCTGCTCACATAACATCATCACTACACGGGACCTCAACACATAAGAAATTATCAAGTCGTTTCACAACTCACACGACACAATCATAATAACACATGAATTTGACGAAGATGGAAAAATCACCTGATATCCCAACACCCCTCCTTGAGGAGTGTTATACTGAAATGAACATGCCTGGCTCATACGGAGCCCATAGTCATATTTAAATCCATCCACAAACACTGAGCCTACCTTGCTCGCACCAAACTAAGCTACTAGCTTTTCCTGGGTCCACATTAACCCACTTTCTCTCATAATACGTGAGAACAACCATCATAGCCGGGACAAACACACCACAATCCACCACTGGCCATACTACATTGTAAGGCAAATCAAGAACCCATAACCAGGGTACAAAGCCTCCTCAACCAGATATCAATCTCAGGTGACACTGAAGATAACACCAGCTTACTCTGAACTTTCAAATCACTTTTTCTTGCTCTTCCAAGCTCATGACATCCTTATTAACACCGAACCGGAATCTCGATTCTTACTCCCAGTACATACTTCTTACCACACCTAACATGCCAATATGAGGTAGCGCAAGAATTCCCATCATAATTTCTGAACCACCAATAGGGTGAACACTTCATCATATAGAAACCTTTTACTTAACTCAATTCAAGAGGACCATCACAACACACGAGGGAATTTGCACAATCACCCAACATGCAAATCCTTAAGTAGTCTATACCACCATAACCCTTCTGGGATCCTCCTACACCTGACATGCCATGGCACTCAAATGCTCCCACATGAAATACATTACGACGGCCGACAAGCGCCGCACACACCGGCACAAACCACATGCATAATTTAATCACCTTCAAAAGGGGAAATATCGCCAAGAACTTCCGCGAAGGGCTTTGAAGGATCGCATTGCTTTCCATCACCTCAAGCGGATGACTTACATTCCGGACAGATTTTCTCAACAGGAAACTGCCAAGGAGTGGGTGGAATTCTTTGATAATCTGACCGAGGAACAAGTGAAATGGATGTTCGAGTGGTTCCCGACGGACGGATTTATCATCAGATCCAGGGATGCAACACACTTAGTGTTGATCGGGTTGAGAGGTATATATCTCTATGTTACTCTCCGAGTCATGAGGCAGGCAAGAAGAAAAAAATTTGTACCACGGGTTGCCAAGATGCGTCACTTCAGAGCGGATTTCCAGGACGACGACATCCCCTACAAGTGCCAAGCTCAACACATGTGGAAATGCAAAAGCATCATGGAGAAGAATACTATTGAACCAGACAGGTACCATGCAGGATGTGCACCTTTCTACCAAGCATGGCTGGAAGACAACTTGGACGGGATAGTGAGGCTGAAAATTAGCGGAGGCAATAGAATCATAGACGAGGATGCTAAGGCTCAGGTCAAGTACAACCGGTTGTTCAAAAGGATCCGTGATTTCGAGAAGAAGCACCGGGAAATACATGAAACCAACAAGAGGTTGATCGAAGAATGGAAAAAGATGGCTATCCTTTCCAACAGGATGCTGGAATATCTGGAGAGAGGAATAGTGGAATTGGAGTGCAGAGTCATCAAAGGATCGAGGATTGCCAGAACATTGAGGGGAATGAAGGAGGACACCTGGCTAGAGCGTACCTGCTGCTGGGACTGTGCGAGCTGGGAAACTTGTTCGATAGAATCAAGAATATCGAATCTGGGGAAGGTCCTTCTGGGACCAAATAGGATAGATTTACCTTTTCTCTTTCATAAATGTAATAAGTCCAAGTGCCATTAGTGACTTATTTCCTATTTGTTATTCTAGTATTGTTTTGGGATTCGTCTATTTACATTAATGATATGATGCATTTGGTATCTAAGTTCTCCAAATCAACTTGTCGCTAGGCCTACCTTGGGCATAACAAGGCTCCCAAATTAAGACGCGCATTTACATTCTTGCAATATGTGTTTAAATGTTGCAAATACTTTCGTCATAACCCTCACTGACTTGTTACCTTTTGTTTCTATTTTATTTCTTTTGATTATTCCCCTTCCCCAAAGGTTCGTTCGTTCGTGCATTCTGGAATCATCACCATACCATACAAGATCTAGGAGCCCTCCACCTTTTCCTAATCCTAGTCCACCTAAAGGAAAAGGCAAGAGCAAGATGGAAGACTTGAGCAATATCAGAAAGGAAAACGCTCCCAGTTGAACACCCAGAGGATTCGGACAGTCGGGGTACTCAGGTCCAGAATGATGTTGTGTCTCAACTTGAACAAAGGCTACTGAAACTTCAAGGAGAACTTGAGCATGTTCGGAACCTAGCAAACTTGTCCTTCTCACTTAGTGTTCCGGATGTCAGCCACCGGAACACTCAAAACCCCGCACCCCCGTAGAATACCCCCAACAAACAGAATCATCATGCAACTCACCACTATATAAATCCACCGCAAGATCGAACCATCCTACCACAGTACCAACAAAACACCTATCATACTCCCCGAAACACCCCACCCATCATTCCTGAACCATGAAACTCCACCAAGGTCAACCTTTATGCTTAGGCACCAGGCCACCAGAATAAACCCATATACGTGGAGACGCTACCTCACTCCACCCAACCCATCTCTTACACATCGGAATCCAGTGAGAAGGATACGCTTATCAGGAACTTAGCCGAAGAACTCAAGAAAATGACTAGCCGAGTTCAAGGCATGGAAGGAGGTAAGGGGATCGAAGTATTGAATTATGAAGATCTATGTATACAGCTTGATGTAGAACTCCCGGAGGGTTACAAACCTCCCAAGTTAGAGATTTTCAACGGTACTGGTGATCCAAGGGTCCATTTGAGGACCTATTATGACAAACTGGTCGGAGTTGGAAGAGACGAAAAGATCCGGATGAAATTTTTCATGAGGAGCCTCACAGGGGATTCCTTGTCTTGGTACATCAGCCAGGACCCCAAGAAGTGGCCTAATTGGGTGAGTATGGACTCGAATTTCATGGACCAATTCAAGCTCAACACGGAAAATGCACCGGACATATTTTACATCCAAAATCTCAAGAAGAAACCCACTGAAACCTTTTGCGAGTATGCCAATCATTGGAAGTCAGAAGCGGCCAAGGTTTGGCCGACATTAGATGAAGAACAGGTGAACAAATTCTTCGTCAGGGCATAGGACCCGCAACATTATGAAAGACTAATGGTAATTGAAAGTCACAAGTTCTATGACATCATCAAGCTAGGTGAAAGGATTGAAGAGGGCATCAAGAGTGGGATGGTCACAAATTTTGAAGCACTGCAAGCTATCAAATCACTGCAGTCCGGTGGTATATCCAAAAAGAAAGACGTAGGAGCAGTAATTGTTGCACAGGGACCCAAACCTCCACTAATGTATCAAACCTCTCAACTCGCATACCAATCACTTCCACCCACATATCAACCGTCACCTCCACCTACATATCAACCCACATCTCCCAGATATTCACAACCAGCCACTGCCTATCACACATACAACTCCCAACCGTCTCACTTTCACTCACCTCCATCTCGCTAAAACTTCCCAAGGCCTCGGCCAAACATTGACCGCAGGCCACCCAAACAATATACCTCCATTGCCAAGACCATTAACAAGATGTATGAAAGGATAAAAGTTGCTAGTTACGTCACTCCCGTCCCTGCCGTAGCCACAGGGAATCCACCCCAATAGGTCAATCCAAACAAAACATGTGCATACCATTCCGGTATGAAGGGACATGCCGCTCGTTGAAGGATAAGGTCCAGGATCTAATTGACAACAAAATCATTCAAGCTAAGGAAGCTGCTTCTAATGTTCTCAATAACCCCATACTAGATCATAGGGGTTGATGCGTCAATGTGATAGAAATAGATGAAGATGGGACCCAGAGGGGTCAATCGGGTTTGATGTTTTATGCGCCAATACCACACAAGAAGAGGGGGTGATTTGTGTGGTGTCCAATTTTTGAGTGATGTCATTATAGAAGAACCTGGTTCTTCTTGGTGTTCCAACTTCTACAGTTTGCGAAAAAGTAATTGTAAAATCTAAAGAACACATCAATTTTTACGTGGAAAAACACCTGGCTCAATGTGAAAAAATCACGACCTACTTCCCAGTAGGATTTTCCCAAACTCTTCACTATTTCAACGAGCCAAACAGCATTTACAAAATAAACTCTTTTGTAAACCTAAGGACTAAATCTAATCCCTTTGTGGCAAACTAGCCTCTAGCTATTTGCGACAAACTTCAAGTTACCTCTAACTGGAACAGTGTGTACCTATTACAATTGCTTCTTGATAAAGCTTAAAGATACAATATGTAATCACCTACTACAAACAACTAGACTCAAAAGACAACAGATGGAACTAGTTCTTCTAGCTAGTTCAAGTAGCTTTTGTGTCGCACAACAATTCTGCTTGCGAAATTGCATTGGTAATTTTTCTTTTAGCTCTTGTTTCACTTATGTGTTTGTGCGTTATTTTTTTACACGGAATTCTTCAACATTTTATAGAATCAGTAGTTGAGACATTGTCGTTCAGTTCTAATACAACTCTTCCTTGGTGGAAGAGTTTGAGTTTATCTCAACTTCCTTGATCTCGATTCTGTCCTACCTGAAATCAAACTCCATCTTCTTATCAATTTGAAACCTTTTCGCTTAGGATATAACCTCTTAGTTCTATATAACCTCTTAGTTCACAGATAATGTTTATCTTCTGCGCATGGACGCTTCTCATGCCAATGGGTTTGTTTGACTATGTTTGCCCTGATGGACCTGGTTCAACTGAGTTGGCATTTGTCAATCTTCAAAACCATGCAGTGCCTTGATTCAACAAATTCCCCCTTTTTGATGATGACAAACTCTGTGCTTAACCCTGTACATACTTCAATCCAACTTAGACACTTTTTATAGATTTAAACATTCATCATAGAGAGACCAGGTTCATTAGGTTATAAATATCACAAAAACCATTTGAAACTTTGGAAGTACATATCTTCCCCCTTTTGGCATCATCGAAAAGTTGCAAAATGATAAACTTACTATAAGTATTAACAATTACTCATGGACATTGAGGCAATTGCAAATGCAAATCATGAATTAATCATCAAAGGAAACCAATCAAATGTAAGCTATTTAAGAAACTGAGACACAGTCAACAACCAAACAGCAAAATTCATTGATTAGACAGTAGACAAGGCACCATACACAAAAGGAATTAAGAACAGTCGCAACCATAAGCAAAACAGAAAACAAAAAATAGAACAATCCCAAACTGGGTCATAGAAGGGTTTTTTTGAGGCACTGGACTCCTAAGGCTGGGAAGGGGCAGAGGAGGTTGTGGTATTGTCTTGAATAAGAGAGAGGATTTGATGAAGAACACCCTTATTCTTCTACTTTTCTTTGGCTAATTCAGCTTTGAGAGCATCCCGCTCAGATTAAACCTCAACAAGGAAAGATTTCAAATGAAGGATCTCCGCATCCTTGATCTCACCGTCTTGCACAAGCGTCCTGACCTTGCTATTTACAGGCAGTTTCCTAGATGAACCAGGTTCATCCTCTGGAATATTAACAGTGTAGTCACAGGTCAGCAACGTATTCTTCCCAAAATAGTCCTTTGTAGTAGCCATTTTAGCATTCTTTATTGGAACGTTGAAGCGAGCAAGCACAACAGCCAGGCTAAACCCATAAGGTATAACATGTACCTTGGTTCCATTCATAACCCTGTCCAAGAGCTGGATGATGAAGGCAGGCCAATTAATCTATTTTCCACTATACAAACACTCCATGAGTGTGAGATCCATGTAGCTGGCAATGTGCCTTCGCTTTTGCCTAGGCAGCAAAACTTTTATCACAAACTCGAAGAACAGCTTGTGCTGAGCCTCATCTCACTCTTAAACACTGCTCTAGGCTCCCACTCTTGCTCATTCTCATAGAAGGACCTTGTGATTTGAAGAGCTGAGGGCAAATCATCCAGATTAGGCCATCTTTGTCTTGTGTAATCATCATAACCCTCAGAAGGGATATGCAGTATCTTCCCTAACTCCTTTACATCAAATGAAATCTCAACCCTTGAACCTTGGAGGATACTCTTCCATACTTGACAATTGCGTTGGCCATAAATTCAACCAACTCATTCCTAGCAAGTCTTCCCTCAATGTGAAGAACCATGTCCTTCCACCCTTGCACATCCAAGGTATCCAACAAAAAAATCATCCTTGACTCTTCAAGGTCTCTAAACAGCCTCCCTTTCAAGATAGTATGCTTACCCAACATTGTGAGTTTGTCAGTCTCCTCACCAGACAATTCCTCTTCTTCTCCACTCCATTTCTCATCATCAACAATCTTTACTTTCTTTGATGCTGACCTGGTCATCTTTGTAACTGTTGAGAGTGTGGCAGACACAGATGTTGACTCATTGGGAGAAGCCTTAGCTTTCTTGGGTTTTGGTGTCTCAACCTCAACTGGTATTGGTTGCTCCTTCTGATGGACCAGGTCCATCTCATCGTCATCAACATGAACTTCCTCAACATTCTCTCCAACTTTTTCTTTTCCCCTGGCAGACTTCTTCTTCTTGCTCTTTCTCAGAGCTTTTGCTTTAGAAAAAAAAGAAAAATTATAAGGAAACATTATGAAAAGCAAAATCTATCTAAAGCGCCTCCCTCTAGGCGGGGCTCACAACCAAAGGATGTTCTTATCCTGCCTGACTGGGCTTCTAGTAACACTATTCTTTGGGGCAGGAACATCAATAGATGATTAAGTTTTCCTCTTCTTGGTTGATACTGGTGTATTAGCTTTCTTGGGTTTTGGATTTATCTTCCTTTTTGGTTTGTAGGACTCACCCAACTTTTTCATCAGCTCAGCCAATGTTTCCTCAATAGATGAACCAGGTTCATCTACTGCTTGTTGTAGACTTTCCAGACCTGCTGCTGCTTCCCCATAATTGCTTCCCCTTGAAACTTTGATTCCTTCCTCACCAATCACAGGAGTGGGGCTACCAATAGCCAGAGTAGCACCTCCCTTCCCAGATTCCCTTTCTGAACTTCCTTCTCCCTCTCTCTCAATGTTTCTATTTTCCCCAATTTTTCTTCACATATCCGGTACCTCTACATCCACTATCGGCCCTATCAAGATAAACCTGCTTTCAACCATTTCAGTTGCAGACCCAACTTCAATATTTCCCTTGTCAGTGTCAGATGAACCCGGTGCTTCATCTTCATTTGCAGATTTGAAAACTCGCTTGAATATTTAGAGTCTTGGACCTTGCTAGCTTGAAGTATCTCATTCAATTTTCTGGCATGAGAACCAGAGCAAAATTGTTTTCCTGGCCAACATCTTTACTCTATGTTTTCTGGGGGGTGGAGTGGGGCTAGGTGTAACGGCTGGGACTGATTTGGGTGAAGGAGTGGGTTCAGGGATAGATTCAGGAACTGGAGTATTTTGGGGGGGTTGAAGACTTGGTTGGAGAGTGTGAGATGTGTATCGATGGAGAATTTGAACTAGTATCGTCAAGACTGACCTCGTAATCAGGGATGGTTGATGAAGATGAAGTAGGGGATGGTGTATAATTCATTGTTATGAAGATTTGGGGAGAGAAGAATGTTTATCGCTTTGGTATGAGAGGAATGATGAACTTGGTTCGCCGGTTATGGTTTTGAAGAGGGGAGGTAATGATGGCCTTTTAAAGATGTGGTTATTAATTATGCAACGGGCATAATTCTTGGTCAAGTGGGAGTCTAATCGCTGCAGGATTGACAGTGATTAGACGGTTATAACTTCCTAAATCTAGGGTAATTAAGGTTCGATGGGACTCTTTGAAACTGGCTCATTTGAGATAAGTATTGAGAATTTGAACTGAACCAAATAGATAGAGTCCTGCTCATGTGTGACTATAATTATTTAAATAAGTGTATGGTGATGAGCACGTGCCTTGTCAGTCAGATGAACCAGCAGCAATGAACCAGGTTCATCATGTTATAGTCATAAATTTGCCTCAATTTACAAAGATAGAAAAACATCATTAGTAGCCAGGGAATCATATTAATACATGGAAAAAGAGTATGGCAGTAAATTCATGATACTAAGCAATAAATAGTCTGGTTAGTTACCTATTTTAGTGTTTCTAGCCAAAAAAAACCATTTTGTTTTTCAATTAGGTGATCTTAATCATCCCTAATTCTAGCCTATTTCTCTCAAAATGCTGCCTACTTAGTGCCTTAGTGAAGATATCAGCAATTTGTTTGTCAGTAGCACAGAATTCAATTGAGATCATTCCTTTTTCATAGTTATCTCTTAGGAAATAGTGTCTAACATCTATGTGCTTGGTTCTCTTATGATGAACTGGGTTCTTCGTCATGCCAATTGCACTAGTATTGTCACAGAAAATAGGAATGCATTATGTTACGATCCAAAGGGGTCATCACCTATTTTATTACCCATTCCGTACTTCTGAGTCCTTGAAAACCTCATTTGTAGTAGCCTCGATTTGCGTGCGCAGTCCAGGCGCGTAGCTAGATAGTTTAAATACGAAATTCTGTGAAAAATGCTAAGATTTAATATTAAAATAAATATATTTGACTTCGGTTAATATTTTGGGTAAACGGACCCAGGCCCGTGATTTGATGGTCCCTGAGGGTCCATAGGAAAATATGGGACTTGTGCGTATGCCCGGAATCGAATTCCGAAGCCCCAAGCCCGAGTAATGAATTTTTGAGTGAAATTGTTTTCTGAAAATATTTAAGGAAATTGAAAACGAAATATGATTAGAAAGTGGAGGTATCGGGCCCGTATTTTTGTTCCGCAGCCCGGTACACATCTTATTTATGGTTTAAGCACTGTCTGTAAAGTTTGGTTGAAATCGGATGTCGTTTGACGTGTTTCGGACTAAAAATGGAAAATTTGATGTTTTATGAAATTTGATAGAATTCATGGATTTTGAGGTTAAATTCGATGTATATGATGTTATTTGGCGATTTGATCGCACGGATAAGTTCATCGGATGTTTTTGAGGTAGTGTGTATATTTGGTTCGGAGCCCCGAAGGCTCGGGTGACTTTTGGATAGGCCACGAATTGCATTTTTGAACGTGGAAATTTGCTGGTGCAACTGATCTGCGGGCTTCGCATTTGCGAAGCCAGCATCGCAAATGCGAGCTATTCATCGCAAATGCAAAGGTGCCCTCGCTGGCCAGGGATCGCAAATGCGACCATGTTGTTCGCAAATGCGAGTATGGGACCTTCGCAAATGCGACATTTCTGGTCGCAGATGCGAAGTCCCTCCTTTTGCTCAGTGTTCGCAAATTCAAAATATACATCGCAATTTCCATGTTAGGGGTGTTCACAATTGTGAACCCCTGTTTACAATTCCCATGCCAACCAGTAGCCTGCACAGTACAAAACCGAAATTGTTACTCCATTTTTCATGTTTTCTCAAACTCAAACACACATAGGCGATTTTTCCAAGAACAACACTTCTTCCAAATCATTCGTAAGTCCGTTTTTACTCAATTTTTTCAATCATTAACATCATTTAACATGTTTTCAACTTAAAATCAAAGATTTCCATGGGTGTTTGGGGTAGAACTTAGGTTTTTTCTAAAATTTGGATTTGAGTGGGTGATTGACCTCCGATTTGATAGATTTTTATATGGCTAGACTCGTGAGAGTACGAGGGTTCTGAAAATGTAAAATTTATCTGACTCCGAGAGGCAGGCCTGAGGGGAGTTTTGGTCATTTTACCTAATTTCGCGCCGTAACCTTGAATTGAATAGTAGAATCAGTTGCATGAGATGTTATTTATGGCATGAAATTTATTTGAATAGATTTGGGCCATTTGGAGTCGGATACTCGTGGCAAACGTGTGGTTTCGGGTTGATTGCTATACTTTGGACCCGAGGTAAGTGTTTTGTCTAACCTTAGCTTGAGGGAATAGGAGTTGAGTATAATTTCTACTTGCTAATTGTCAAATACGATGTATAGGCATGGTAACGAGTATCTATACATTGGTGTCTAGCATGACCATGAGTCCTTATATTGTGAATATTCTGATTTTGTGGTAATTTCCATGCTTAATTGATGATTTCTATATGTTGTGAAGAGTATGTGAAGGGAATTGTAATATTTAAACTCTGTTGGAGCATTGGCTCAAATTTTAATACGAATGATGAAGATATATGAGATAATTGTATCCTTTGGAGCATTGGCTCATATTGTAATACGAATGATGAAAATATATGAGATAGTTGTATCCTTTGGAGCATTGGATCCAATTGTAATACGAATGATGAAGGTATATGAGATAATTGTACCCTTTGGAGCATTGGCTCAAGTAATAGAGTAAATTATGAAATGAAGTGAAATAAAGAGAAAGAGCACTAAAATGTACCCTTGCCGGGTCATTGTTTCTTTTGATATTGTCTCCCTTATTGGGATGTTGAGATTACTGTTATTGTTCCCTTACCGGGATTTAATTGTTTAATTGATGTTCCCTAGTCGGGATTTAATTGTTTAATTGATGTTTCCTTACCGGGATTTCTATTTTTACTCTGTTTATTTCCTTGCCCTTGTTTGTGACTGATGTTTGTGTGAGGAAGAGTGTTAAAGCACAAAGGGTGATGTCGTGCCGTGTTTATATTTATTATGCACGAGGGTATATTCCGTGCCATGTTTATATTTATTATGCAGGAGGGGACATTCCGTGACATGCTTATATTTATTATGCACGAGGGGACATTTCGTGCCATGTTTATATTGACTATGCACGAGGGGACATTTCGTTCCATGTTTATATTTATTATGCACGAGGGGACATTCCGTGCCATGTTTATATTTATTATGCACGAGGGGACATTCTGTTCCATGTTTATATTGATTATGCACGAGGGGACATTCTGTGCCATATTTATATTTATTATGCACGAGGGGACATTCTGTGCCATGTTTATATTTATTATGCACGAGGGGACTTTCTGTGCCATGCTTTATATTATTATTATGCACGATGGGAGATGTCGTGCCGCATCTTTCACTGTTTAATCCGTGTTGTCATTTCCCGTTATTATTTTCAGATATTTCAGACTGTTGTTTTTGTTTCTGTCATTTCAGTATTTGCTATTTTTTACCCCCAGCATGTTCTCCCCGTAATTGTATTCTTGTTTAGTTTCTGCTATACTATTGAACTGCAAAGGTACACTTGTTGTCGGGTCTTAGCCTCGTCACTACTTCACCGAGGTTAGGCTCAACACTTACTCAGCAGATGGGGTCGGTTGTACTTATGCTACACCTGCACTTCTTTATGTTGTGCAGATTACGCAGCCGGACCCGGAGAACATCACTAGTGGGAGTGTCTTCCAGCTTATCATAGAGGCTTCAAGGTATACCCGCTGGCGTTCGTGGGACATGGCGTCTGTTCCATCCCTTTTGTCTTTGATTCTGTCTTATTTTTCCTCTAGCTTCAGAGGCAAACATGTATTTCCTTCCAGACTTGTATTTAGCACTCTTATAGACAGTTCATGAGTTTGTGACTCCAGATTTTGGGAAAATTTATGCGTTGTTGTATTATGTTGTCCTTATTTAGCTTGAAACCATATTTATTTCCGTTGTTAAACTGGGAACCGTTTAGTTTATCCTATTAAATTGATGTTAATATGCTAGTTTATCTATACACGTTGGCTTGTCTAGCGGGTTCAACGTTAGACTCCATCACGACCCGATGGTGGGATTTCGGGGCGTGACAAGTTGGTATCAGAGCACTAGGTTACTTAGGTCTCGCAACTCACGGACAACTTGGTAGATTCTGAGGGATCGGTACGGAGACGTCTGTATTTATCCCCAGAGGCTGCGAAGTTAGGATGACTCCATATTTCTTTTCTTCTCTGTCGTGCGCTATGAATCCTGAGTACTAATCGAGTTTCTATTCTATTATCCCGCAGATGGAAGGACGCGTGCTTCCCTTGGTTCCGCCCAGCAGCTTGACACTCTTGCTATATCTCCTACTAGGGGTCGAGGTCGTGGACGAGGTCGTGCAAGAGGCCGAGGCCAGGCTGGGCTCAGCCTAGAGTAGCAGCCCTAGTGGAGGACCCTCAAGTCAAGTCTGGCGAGGAGGTCCCAGTTCTGGCAGTCCCAGTTGGACCAGCTCAAGTCCCAGAGGGGTTCATAGCTACCCCAGTGCTTCAGGACGCCCTTGTCCGTCTAGTCGGATTCATGGAGAGTGTAGCACAGGCGGGTCTTCTTCCTACATCACCAGCCGTCTCTCAGGCTGGGGTAGGTGCCCAGACTCCTGCCGCCGCATGCCAGAGCAGCTAGCTCCACAGTTTCAGACTGCGGCACCTCAGCCAGCCGGAGTAGCTCAGCCGGAGTAGCTCAGTCGGGTATTGCAGCGCCGGTAGAAGAGGGATCACCTATGTTAGCAGATGCTTTGTAGAGACTGGACAGGTTCACTATGTTATTCACTACTACTTTTACTAGTTCACCATCAGAGGACCCCCAGGATTATTTGGACAGCTACCATGAGGTTCTTCGGAATATGGGCATAGTGGAGTCCAACGGAGTTGACTTCGCTACTTTTCGGTTATCTGGCGTAGCCAAGAGTTGGTGGAGAGACTATTGCTTAGCCAGACCTGCTGGATCTACACCTTTGATTTGGACTCAGTTCTCAAAGGTATTTTTTGGGAAGTTCCTCCCCATTACTCAGAGAGAGGACCTTCGGAGGCAGTTTGAGTGTCTCCAGCACGGATCCATGTCAGTCACTCAGTACGAGACCAGGTTCATCACTCTAGCCCGACATGCTCTTATGATACTTCCCACTGATCGGGAGAGGGTTCGGAGGTTTATCGAGGGATTGGCCGGGCCTATCAGACTTCATATGGCCATAGATTCAGGTACAGATATATCGTTCCAGAATGCGGCCAATGTGGCCAGGAGGATTGAGATGATTTTTTCACAGGGAGGTGGTCAGGGGGATGACAAGAGGCCCCGTCATTTCGGTCATTTCAGTGGAGCCTCATCTAGGGGCAGGGATTCTTCAGGCAGAGGTCATCCTCCCAGACCTTTTCAGTCAGCTCTCCAGATTTCCCATGATACTTCAGGTGGTCGTGGTTATCAGACGCACTATTCTGATCAGCAGCCTTACAGTGCACCACCGCTTCTGAATTTCCAGGGTGGTTATCAGGGTCGACAGGGCCAGTTCCAGAGTTAGCAGTCACATCAATAGAGGCCTTGTTATACTTGCGGTGGTTTTGGGCACATTTCCAGGTTTTTCCCCTGAGGTTGTGGTGGGTCTCAACATCAGGGTTCTCGTGCCATGGTACAGGCACCAGGTGTTCCACAGCCCGCCCAGCTAGCTAGAGGTGGGGGTAAAGGTGCTATAGGTGGAGGTAGAGGTCATAGAGGTGGAGCTCATACCGCCAGAGGTGGAAGCCAGCGAGCAGTCGGTCGTCCTAGAGATGTGTTTTAAGGTGGTGGGGCCCAGCCCCGATGTTATGCTGTTCCAGCCAGGCCAGAGGCTGAGTCTTCAGATGCAGTCATTACAGGTACTATTCGGGTTAGTGATAGAGATGCTTCAGTGCTATTTGATCCAGGGTCTATTTATTCGTATGTGTCCTCTTATTTTGCACCATGCCTGGTCATGCCTAGTGATCCACTGAGTATTCATGTTTATGTATCCACACCGGTGGGTGATTCTATCGTGGTCGATCGAGTCCATCGTTCTTGTGTTGCGGTAATTGGGGGTCTTGAGACCCGTGTTGATTTGTTGCTTTTAGGTATGTTCAACTTTGATGTTATATTAGGAATGGACTGGTTATCCCCATATCATGCTATCTTGGATTTTCATGCCAAGATGGTGACCTTAGTCTTGCCGGATTTGCCCCGTTTGGAGTGGAAAGGAACTCCTGGTCATTCTACCCGCAGTGTTATTTTGTACGTGAAGGCTCGGCATATGGTCCAGAAGGGGTGTTTGGCTTATTTGACTTATGTGCGCGATTCCAGCGTTGAGGTTCCCTCTATTGATTCGGTACCCGTGGTTCGTGAGTTTCCTGAGGTGTTCCCTTCAGACCTGCCGGGGATGCCACCCGACAGGGACAATGATTTATGCATTGATCTGGCTCCAGGCACCCAGCCCATTTCTATTCTGTCGTATCGCATGGCCCTGCCAGAGTTGAAAGAGTTGAAGGAACAGTTGCAGGATTTGCTTGGAAAGGGTTTCAATAGGCCCAGTGTTTCTCCTTTGGGTGCTCCAGTATTGTTTGTGAAGAAAAAGGATGGTTTGATGAGGATTTGCATTGATTACCGGCTATTGAACAAGGTTACAATCAAGAATAAGTATCCACTGCTGAGGATTGATGATTTGTTCGATCAACTTCAGGGTGCTAAGGTATTTTCAAAGATAGACTTGAGATCTGGCTACCATCAGTTGAGGATTAAGGCATCTGATGTCCCTAAGACAGCTTTTCTCACTCGGTACGGGCATTACGAGTTTCTAGTCATGTCGTTTGGGTTGACAAATGCCCCAGCAGCTTTCATGGACTTGATGAACCGACTGTTAAGGCCTTATTTGAGCTCGTTCGTGATAGTATTCATTGATGATATATTGATATACTCCCGCAGTCAGGAGGAGCTCGAGAAGCATCTCAGAGTGGTTCTTCAGACTCTAAAGGATAGACAGTTATAGGCGAAGTTTTCGAAGTGTGAGTTCTGGTTGAGTTCAGTTGCATTCCTAGGTCATGTCGTATCAGCAGAGGGTATTCAGGTTGACTCGAAAAATATCGAGGTAGTCAAAAACTGGCCTAGACTAGCATTAGCTACAGAGATTCGGAGTTTCTTGAGATTGGCAGGCCATTATCATCGGTTCGTGGAGGGGTTCTCATCTATTGCAGCCTCGATGACCAGGTTGACCCAGAAGGGTGCCCAGTTTAGATGGTCGGACGAGTGTGAGGCGAGATTTTAGAGGCTCAAGAAAACTCTGACTACGGCACCAGTATTGGTTTTGCCCACAGGTTCAGGGCCTTATACAGTCTATGCGATGCTTCCCGTATTGGGCTTGGTGCAGTGTGATGTAGGATGGCAAGGTCATTGCTTATGCTTCAAGGCAGTTAAATATTCATGAGAAGAACTATCCAGTGCATGATTTGAAGATTTGGAGGGACTATCTGTATGGAGTGGCGTGTGAGGTGTTCACGGATCATAAGAGTCTTCAGTACTTGTTCAAGCAAAAGTAGTTGAATTTGAGGCAGAGAAGGTGGTTGGAGTTGTTGAAGGATTATGATATTACCATCTTATATCACTCGGGGAAGGCCAATGTGGTGGCCGATTCTTTGAGTAGGAAGTGAACTATCATGGGCAGTCTTGCTTTTATTTCGGTCAGTTAGAGGTCGCTTGCTTTGAATGTTCAGGCTTTCACCAATCGGTTTGTGAGGTTGGATATTTCTGAGCCTAGTCGAGTGTTGGCTTGTACGGTCGCTCGTTCTTCATATTTTGAGCGTATCCGTGATCGGCAGTTTGATGATCCCCATTTGTGTGTCCTTAGAGACACGATGCAGCGCGAACGTGCCAAACAGGTAACCTTAGATGATGATGGTGTTTTGAGATTGCATGGGCGAGTTTGTGTGCCCAATTATGATGGGATTCGAGAGTTGATTTTAGAGGAGGCCCATAGTTCCCTGTACTCTATTCATCCGGGTGCCGCGAAGATGTATCAGGATTTGCGGCAGGATTATTGGTGGCGTAGAATGAAGAAGGATATTTTGGCATATGTGGCGCGATGTTTGAATTGTCAACAAGTTAAATATGAGCATCAGAGGCCTGGTGGTTTATTTCAGAGGATTGAGCTTCCCGAGTGGAAGTGGGAGAGGATCACTATGGACTTCGTTACTGGACTTCCGTTGACCTGGAAGAAGTTCGATGCAGTTTGGGTCATTGTTGATAGGCTGACTAAGTCAGCGCATTTCATTCCTATGGAAGTTTCTTATTCATCCGAGTGGTTAGCTGAGATCTATATCTGGGATATTGTTCGCTTTCATGGTGTGCCGGTATCTATCATTTCAGACTGGGGAGCGCAGTTTACCTCGCGTTTCTGGAGAGCAGTTCAGCGAGAGTTAGGCACCCAGGTGGAGTTGAGTACAGCGTTTCATCCTCAGACGGATGGACAGTCCGAGCGAACTATTCAGATATTGGAGAATATGCTCCGAGCTTGTGTTATTGACTTTGGAGGATCATGGGATCAGTTCTAGCCTTTAGCAGAGTTTGCCTACAAAAACAGCTACCAGTCGAGTATCAAGATGGCTCCTTATGAGGCTTTATATGGTAGGCGGTATCGATCTCCGATTGGATGGTTTGAGCCGGGAGAGGCTCGGTTGTTGGGTAAAGATTTGGTTCAGGAGGTCTTAGACAAGGTCAGAATCATTCAGGATAGGCTTCATATAGCTCAGTCCAGAAAAAAGAGTTATGCAGATCGTAAGGTTCGAGATGTGTCTTTCATGGTTGGTGAGCAAGTATCGCTCCGAGTGTCGCCTATGAAGGGCGTGATGAGATTTGGAAGAAGGGCAAGCTTAGACCTAGATTCAGTGGTCCGTTTCAGATTCTTGATCGAGTGGGAGAGGTGGCTTATAGACTTGCATTGCCGCCTAGCTTAACAGTCGTACATCTAGTTTTTCATGTGTCCATGCTTCGGAGGTATAACGGCGATCCAGCCCACGTGTTAGATTTCAGCACTGTCCAGTTGGAAAAGGACTTATCTTATGAGGAGGAGTCGGTAGCTATTCTAGAACCGCAGATTCATCAGTTGAGATCCAAGAGTTTCCCTTCTGTTCGTGTTCAATGGAGAGGTCAGCCTCCTGAGGCATCGACATGGGAGTCCGAGTCTGATATGCGGAGCCGTTACCCTCATTTATTTCCCGACTCAGGTACTTCTTTCTTTTGTCCGTTCGAGGACGAACGATTGTTTTAGAGGTGGAGAATGTGACGACCCAAAGGGGTCATCACCTATTTTATTACCCATTCCGTAATTCCGAGGCCTTGAAAACCTCATTTGTAGTTGCCTCGATTTGTATGCACAATCCGGGCGCGTAGCCGGATAGCTTAAATATGAAATTCTATGAAAAATGCTAAGATTTGATATTAAAATGAATAAATTTGACTTCGGTCAACATTTTGGATAAACGGACCCAGACCCGTGATTTAACGGTTCCGAGGGTCCGTAGGAAAATATGGGACTTGTGCGTATGCCCGGAATCGAATTTCGAGGTCCAAAGCCCGAGGAATGAATTTTTGAGTGAAATTTTTTTCTAAAAATATTGAAGGAGATCGAAAATCAAATCTGATTAGAAAGTGATGGTATCGGGCCCGTATTTTGGTTTCGGCTCCCGGTACATGTCTTATTTATGGTTTAAGCACTTTCTGTAAAGTTTGGTTGAAATCGGATGTCGTTTGACGTGTTTCGGACTAAAAATGAAAAATTTGATGTTTTATGAAATTTGATAGAATTCATGGATTTTGAGGTTGAATTCGATGTATATGATGTTATTTTGGCGATTTGATCGCACGGATAAGTTCATAGGGTGTTTTTGAGGTAGTGTGTATATTTGATTTGGAGCCCCGAGGGCTCGGGTGAGTTTTGGATAGGCCACGGATTGTATTTTTGAACTTGGAAATTTGCTAGTGCAACTGATATGCAGGCTTCGCATTTCCGAAGCCGGCATTGAAAATGCGAGATCGCAAATGCGAGCTATTCATCGCAAATGCGAAGGTGCCCTCGCTGGCCAGGGATCGTAAATGCGAGTATTGGACCTTCTCAAATGCGACATTTCTGGTCGCAGATGCGAAGTCCCTCCTTTTGCTCAATGTTCGCAAATGCGAACAATACATCGCAATTTCTGTGTCAGGGGTGTTCGGAATTGCGAACCCCTGTTCGCAATTCTCATGCCAACCAGTAGCCTGCACTGTACAAAACCGAATTTTTACTCCATTTTTCATGTTTTCTCAAACTCAAACACACTTAGGCAATTTTTTCAAGAACAAGACTTCTTCCAAATCATTTGTAAGTCGGTTTTTACTCAATTCTTTCAATCATTATCATCATTTAACATGTTTTCAACTTAAAATCAAAGATTTCCATGGGTGAAAATTGGGTGTTTGGGGTAGAACTTAGGTTTTTTCTAAAATTAGGATTTGAGTGGGTGATTGACCTCCGATTTGAGAGATATTTATATGGCTAGACTCGTGAGAGTACAAGGGTTCTGAAAATGTAAAATTTATCCGACTCCGAGAGGCTGGCCTGAGGGGCATTTTTGTCATTTTACCTAATTTCGCGCTGTAACCTTGAATTGAATAGTAGAATCAGTTGCATGAGATGTTATTTATGGTATGAAATTTATTTGAATAGATTTGGTCGTTTTGGAATTGGATACTCGTGGAATACGTGTGGTTTCGGGTTGATTGCTATACTTTGGACCCGAGGTAAGTGTTTGGTCTAACCTTAGCTTGAGGGAATAGGAATTGAGTATAATTTGCTACTTGCTAATTGTCAAATACGATGTATAGGAGTGGTGACGAGTATCTATACATTGGTGTCTAGCATTACCGTGAGTCCTTATATTGTGAATATTCTGATTTTGTGGTAATTTCCATGCTTAATTGATGATTTCTATACGTTGTGAGGAGTATGTGAAGGGAATTGTAATCTTTAAACTTTGTTGGAGCAGTGGCTCAGATTGTAATACGAATGATGAAGATATATGAGATAATTGTATCCTTTGGAGCATTGGCTCAGATTGCAATACGAATGATAAAGATATATGAGATAGTTGTATCTTTTGGAGCATTGGCTCAGATTGTAATACGAATGATGAAGGTATATGAGATAATTGTACCCTTTGGAGAATTGGCTCAAGTAATAGAGTAAATTATGAAATGAAGTGAAATAAATAGAAAGAGCTACTAAAATATACCCTTGTCGGGTCATTGTTGCTTTTGATATTGTCTCCCTTATTAGGATGTTGAGATTACTGTTATTGTTCCCTTGCCGGGATTTAATTGTTTAATTGATGTTCCCTTGCCGGGATTTCTATTTTTACTCTGTTTATTTCCTCGCCCTTGTTTGTGACTGATGTTTGGGTGAGGAAGAGTGTTAAAGCACAAAGGGTGATGTCGTGCCGTGTTTATATTTATTATGCACGAGGGGAGATTCCGTGCCATATTTATATTTATTATGCACGAGGGGACATTCCGTGCCATGCTTATATTTATTATGCACGAGAGGACATTTCGTGCCATGTTTATATTGATTATGGACGAGGGGAGATTCTGTTCCATGTTTATATTTATTATGCACGAGGGGACATTCTGTTCCATGTTTATACTTATTATGCACGAGGGGACATTCCGTGCCATGTTTATATTGATTATGCACGAGGGGACATTTCGTGCCATGTTTATATTTATTATGCACGAGGGGACATTCCGTGCCATGTTTATATTTATTATGCACGAGGGGACATTTTGTGCCATGCTTTATATCATTATTATGCACGAGGGGAGATGTCGTGCAGCATCTTTCATGGTTTAATTTGTGTTGTCATTTCCCGTTATTATTTTCAGATATTCCAGACTATTGTTTTCATTTTTTTTATTTAAGTTTTCGCTATCTCTTACCTCCCTGCATGTTCTCCCCGTAATTGTATTCTTTTTTAGTTTCTGCTATACTATCGAACTGCACAGGTACACTTGTTGTCGTGTCTTAGCATCGTCACTACTTCGCCGAGGTTAGGCTCAGCACTTACTCAGTACATGGGGTCGGTTGTATTGATGCTACACCTGCACTTCTTTATGTTGTGCAGATTACGCAGCCATACCCGGAGGACATCATTAGTGGGAGTGTCTTCCAGCTTGTCATGGAGGCTTCAAGGTATACCCGCTGGCGTTCGTGGTCCTTGACGTCTCTTCCATCCCTTTTGTCTTTGATTCTATCTTATTTTTCCTCTAGCTTCAGAGGCAGACATGTATTTCCTTCCAGACTTATATTTAGCACTCTTATAGACAGTTCGTGAGTTTGTGACTCTAGGTTTTGGGAAAATTTACGCTTGTTGTATTATGTTGTCCTTATTTAGCTTGAAACCATATTTATTTCCGTTGTTAAATTGTGAACCGTTTAGTTTATCCTATTAAATTGATGTTAATATGCGAGTTTATCTATACACGTTGGCTTGTCTAGCGGGTTCAACGTTAGACGCCATCACGACCCGATGGTGTGATTTCGGGGCGTGACACTTTATACCAAAATCTAGGAGTTGTTGCTTGATCCATAGCAACTGAGCACAGCATGAGGCTGCAGCCACATATTCAGCCTCAGCAGTAGACAAGGCTACTGAGTTTTGTTTCTTGGTTGCCCAAGACACAAGGCAAGAGCCCAAAAAGTGAGCCATGCCTGAGGTAGTTTTCCTGTCAACCAGGAAACCTGCATAATCTACATCAACATATCCTACAAGGTCGAAATTACTACTTTTAGGATACCAAAGACATAAATCAGTAGTGCCCTTCAAATATCTCATAATTCCCTTCACTGCAGTTAGATGAGACTCCTTTGGATTTGCCTGAAACCTATCACACAGTCCTACACTGAACACAGTCTCAGGTCTGCTGGCAATGAGATATAATAAAGACCCAATCATCCCTCTGTATAGCTTTTGATCAACAGAAGAACCAGGTTCATCCACATCTAATTTTGTAGATGTGGCTATGGGGGTGTCAATTTCTTTTGAGTCTTCCATTTTAAATCTTTTGAGTAATTCTTTCACACATTTTTGTTGATGGATCATTGTTCCATTTGAGTTTTGCTTGATTTGCAAGCCTAAAAAGAAGTTTAGCTCACCCATCATACTCATCTCAAACTCACTCCCCATAAGTTTAGCAAATTCCTTACTCAATTTGTCAGAGGTTGCCCCAAAAATGATATCATCTACATATATTTGCACAACCATGAGATCCTTACCTTTTTCCTTTAAGAACAAGGTAATGTCAATTTTACCTCGTTTGTATCCATGTTCTAGTAGGAATTTCGATACCGCTCATACCATGTTCTTGGTGCTTGTTTGATTCCATACAAAGCGTTGTCAAGTTTGTATACATGGTCAGGTGTCTCCTTTCTTTCAAAACCTGGAGGCTGTTTGACAAATACTTCTTCCTTTAGATAGCCATTAAGGAAAGCACTATTTACATCCATATGATGGAGAGTGAATTCCATGTATGTAGCAAATGCTATAAGAAGTCTGATTGCCTCCAGTCTTGCCACAGGTGCAAAGGTCTCATCATAGTTAATTCCCTCTTCTTGACTATATCCTTGGACAACCAGTCTGGCCTTGTTTCTTGTAACTGTTCCATCCTCATCGAGTTTGTTCCTGAAGACCCACTTTGTGCCAATCACTGATCTGTCTAGTGGTCTGGGGACTAAGTGTCATACATGACTTCTTTCAAATTGATTCAGCTCTTCTTGCATGGCATTTACCTAGTCAGAATCCTGTAAAGCTTCATCAATGTTCTTTGTTTCGATTAAGGACAAAAAGGCATCAAACGCACACATATTTTTCAAGGATGATCTTGTTTTGATTCCGGATGCCAAATATGTTATTATGTTCTCAAGAGGATGAGAGTTTTGATATTTGTGTGGTTTGAGCACCAATTGTTGTGGTGCAGGATCAGGGCCAAGGTCCAGAGTGATTTGTTGTTGAGTTCCCCCTGTCATGTTTGTTGGGGTAGTTGGACCTGGTCCATCTTCCATGATTGCTTCATCTTGTTCACTACTTCTGACCAGTCCAAGCTCCTCGTCTTCTGGTTCCTGTCTCTCAGAAAGAGTGTTAGTTTCATAAAAAAAAAACATGCACACTCTCCTCTACACACGCAGTTCTTTTGTTATATACTTTATAAGCTTTGCTATGTGAGGAATATCCTAAGAATACTCCCTCATCACTTCTGGGATCAAACTTACCTAGGGAATCCTTGCCATTGTTGTGCACAAAGCACTTGCACCCAAAAGCCCTAAGGTGGGATATGTTGGCTTTCTCCCTTTAAGTAATTCATAAGGAGTTTCTCTATCAGTGGCCTGGTCATGCATCTATTTATTATGTAGCATGTGGTGTTTATTGCTTCTGCCCAGAAGCTATGGGGTAGTTTTCTAGAAAGAAGCATGGTTCTAGCCATATCTTCAAGAGTTCTATTCTTTCTTTCAACAACCCCATTTTGATGTGGGGTCCTAAGGGCAGGAAAGTTGTGATTTATACCATGTTCATCACAGAATTGAGCAAACTTTGTATTCTCAAATTTAGTACCATGATCAGATCTTACTGATGCTAGTTGATTTCCTAACTGTTTTTGAGTTTTTCTAACAAATGAAGTGAACATATCAAATGCTTCATCTTTAGATGTCAGAAATAAGGTCCAAGTGCACCTTGAGTAGTCATCAACTAGAACTATTACATATTTCTTACCACATCTGCTCAAAGTTCTTATAGGACCACATAAGTCCATATGAACCAGTTCCAACGTCCTGGAGGTACTGATCATTTTCTTGCTTTTGAAAGAGGATCTTGCCTGCTTCCCCCTTGCACATGCCTCACAAACTTTGTCTTCCTTGAACTTAATGTTAGGAAGCCCTACCACTAAGTCCTTGGAGACTAATTTGTTAAGCTGATTTAGACTTGAGTGACCAAGTCTTTTGTGCCAAGGAGGGGATCAATGTCCAACACCTTAAACTAGTGAGTTCTTTTTCTGATAGTGTGGACAAGTCTATGACATAGATGTTATTCATTCTTTTTTCCTGCAAAACAATCTTGTCAGTAAGCAGGATAATCACAAAACATTTTGTGGAAGTGAAAGAAACTAGGTTACCTCTGTCACACAATTGTGACACACTGATCAGGCTATATTTCAAGCCATCTATCAAGTACACATGTTCAATGGAACGTGTGACATCCTTACCTACCTTACCAAACCCGATAATTTCACCTTTCTTTCCATTTCCAAAGGAGACATTTCCTCCTTTGAGATTTTTAAGTGAAAGGAAGTGTTCCTTGTTCCCTGTCATATGTTTTGAGCAGCTACTATCCAAGTACCAAATTTGGCTGCTTCCTCTCACTTGAACCTACAAAAACAAATCAGGGGTTAGTAAGAACCCAAACTAGTTTGGGTCCTTTTCTATTAGAGAAAGGGTGAATTAAGCTTTTTTCTGGCCCAATTTGGTAACCAATTTTTTCCTTTAACAGAACTCCCATTTCTTTGACTGGCCTGCTCTTTTGCAGTACACTCAATTTTATAGTGACCAGTCTTACCATAGTGGGTGCAAATTTTGTTCTCATGGAGAGTAAGATACTTGCTTTTGGGATCCCACTTGGGCAATTTACTCCCAAAGCCAATTCCTCTCCGGTTGCTACTATGATTTTCTTGAATCCATTTCAAGGCATCAGAGGATTTATTCCATTTACAAGTTCGATCTAATTCATGTTTGACTTTACGAAGTTCTTCTTTAAGAGTCCTTATCTGTTCATCCTTAGTATACATCTTATCTTTTAGTTTTCCCACATTTTCTTCTAACATGATATAAGAATGATCAACAAGCTTTTTACTAGTTCCTAGCTTTAATTTTAAATTTTAAGATTTTAGCTCTAGAATCTTAGTTTCAAGTGGATGAAATTTGTTCATCAAGACAGTGTTTTTCTTTTCAGATTCACTTACTTTGATTTCCAGGTTCATGCATTTTGCTTTTAGCATTGCACACTCTTTAGAGAGTTGATCTTTCTCTTTGATTATTTCTTCGGAATCATCCATGAAATCAAGTAGCAACTCAGAGATTTTTTCTTTAGGTAGGAACTTTATTTTGTTTTTGATATGGGATATACTTACCTGTGGTTCTTCATATGATCCTAACCAGATTCGCCAATTGGCATGAGTGCATGTTCTTCATTCTCACCATCTTCTGATTCTTCATCTGAGCTTTCCCCCCAAGCAGCAACCATAGCTTTTGTTGTGGTTTTCTTGGGTTGGACCAGGTCCTTCTTCCTGTTCCTTCTTTCAAACCTCTCCTTTTTCCATTCCACTTCCCACTGAGGAAAGTTCTTTATATGTTGATCAGTCTTTCCACAGTTGTAGCATCCTTCGTTGGTTGGCCTTTCTGTNATCTTCCTCCAGATCTGCTCCCTCAGTAATTCTCAGTGCTAGACTCATTTCCTTCTTTGGAGCATCCATTTTCATTGTCTGCCTTCTAAGTTCATAGGCAGTGAGGTTTCCAATTAGCTCGTCCAATCTAAGGGTTGCCATGTTTTTGGATTCCTAGATAGCAGTGATTTTACTCTCCCAGGAAACTGGTAAGACCCTTGTCAGGATCTTCTCTGCTATGTCCTCTTCAAGAATGACTCTCCCAAGAGACTTAAGTTCATTGGTCAGAGTTGTGAACCTTGTGTACATTTATTGAATTGTCTCTCCTTCTTTCATAGTAAAGTTTTCATACTGAGAGTATAGTAGAGTACCTCTTGATCTTTCCACTTGAGGTGTTCCTTCGTGAGCTACTTGTAAGGTATCCCAGATTTCTTTGGCAGTGGTGCAACTTTAAATCCTATTATACTCGTCTGGACCTAGTCCACAAACTAGCCACTTTTTGGCCTTAGCATTTTTCTCCCATTTCTTCATATCCGCAGCAGTGCAGTCAGCTCTAGTTTTTGGTACATCTTCTCCTTCAGAAGTCTTCTTCATGGTGGTTAGACGACCATCAATGACTATGTCCCAAAGTTCATAGTCTTCTGCAATCAGGTGATCCTTCATCATGTTCTTCCACCAGGAGTAATACTGGTCATTAAAGAGTGGTGGCCTTACAGTTGATTGACCCTCCCAGTTTCCAAGGGGTGCACTCATTTTGATCTTTTTCAAGGATAACCCGCTCTGATACCAATTGATGTTTTATGCGTCACTACCACACAATAAAGGGGGGTGATTTGTGCGGTGTCAAATTTTCGAGTGCTGTCGTTATAGAAGAACCTGGTTCTTCTTGGTGTTCCAACTTCTACAGTTTGTGGAAAAGTAATTGTAAAATCTAAAGAACACAGCAGTTTTTACGTGGAAAACACCTGGCTCAAGGTGAAAAAACCAAGACCTACTTCCCAGTAGGATTTTCCTAAACTCTTCACTATGTCAAAGAGCCAAACAGCATTTACAAAATAAACTCTCTTGTAAACCTAAGGACTAACCCTAATCCCTTTTTGGAAAACTAGCCTCTAGCTATTTGCGAAAAACTTCAAGTTACCTCTAACTTGAATAGAGTGTACCTATTACAATTTCATCTTGATAAAGTTGTAAGATACAATATGTAATCACCTACTACAAACAACTAGACTCAAAAGACAATATATGGAACTGGTTCTTCTAGCTAGTTCAAGTAGCTTTTGTGTCGCACAAGGATTCTACTTGCCAAATTGCTTTGGTAATTTTGCTTTCAGCTCTTGTTTCACTTCTGTGTTTGTGCGTTATTTTTTCAGCAGGAATGCTTCAACATTTTATAGAATCAGTAGTTGAGACATTGTCGTTCAGTTCTAATACAACTCTTCCTTGGTGGAAGAGTTTGAGTTTATCTCAACTTCCTTGATCTCGATTCTGTCCTACATGAAATCAAACTCCATCTTCTTATGAATTTGCAACGTTTTTGCTTAGGAGATAACCTATTAGTTCTAGATAACGTCTTAGTTCACAGATAATGTTTATCTCATGTGCATGGACGCTTCTCATGCCAATGGGTCTGTTTGACTATGTTTTCCCTGATGGACCTGGTTCAACTGAGTTAGCATTTGTCAATCTTCAAAACCATGTAGTGCCTTGATTCAACAGGGTTGATCAAAGAAGGTAACGATCCCAAGAAACCGGTGGTTATCCTTAATCCCATCATAGTGCTGATACAGCCGTCAGGAGAGGCTGAGGTGACTACATCAGTCCCGTTCGAGTTTGAGATATCACCGCCTACAGATACGCCCGAACCATTCGAGGTTGAAATAGCACCACCTGCAGTAACTGTTGTTCCATTCGAAGTAAAGATAGCCACACCAATTACATTGACAGTATTACTACGCCTCCCTTAAACACTAATGGTGTGCCTTAGGATTACGTAGCGGAAGCTAGAAGGAAAGGAAAGGTCAAGGTAGAAAAAGCTGGTGCTGCACAGGGGATGACCATGACCGGAAGGGTCTACACACCTGAACACTTGGGAGAGTCCAGCAAGCAGGTTTCTAACAGGCCTCCCGTTATTGAGACAGGACCAGATGACCTCTGGCGGAAGGTGCAAGCCAGGGAGTACTCAGTCATAGATCATCTGAACAAGACTCCGGCCCAGATATCTATCTTATCATTGCTGCAGAATTCGGAAGCACATTGGAATGCTCTGATGAAAGTGTTGAATGAAGCTTATGTGCCTAACAACATCACAAGCGGAGAGATGGCTAACATGGTGGGACAAGTATTAGAAAGTCACAAGATTACTTTCCACGAGGATGAACTACCACCTGATGGCTTGAGCCACAACAGGGCACTGCACATTACCGTGCAATGTGAAGATTACTTCATTACCAGGGTTCTGATTGATGGAGGATCTAGCCTTAACATTTTCCCATTGACAACACTAAAGAGGTTGGGCAAGGGACTGTACAAAATACGAGAAGGGTCCATGAATGTAAAGGCTTTCGACGGGTCTCAAAGGTCGACCATTGGAGAAATCAATCTTCGTTTGTCGATGGGGCCTACATGGTTTGAGGTTGAATTTCAGGTGTTAGATATATCCACGTCCTATAATCTGTTACTAGGACGACCATGGATACATGCCGCTGGGGCAGTGGCCTCAACTTTTCATCAGGCGGTAAAATTCGAGTGGAACCATCAGGCAGTCATTATCCATTGGGATGGGAGAAACCCCATCTACAGCTGTCAGACTATCCCGGTAATTGAAGGTAGAAGAAGGCTTGGTGGAGAAACTTACCACCACCTCGAGCGGGTCAATGCAATAGACAAATATAAGTGGTGGAATAGTAAGATTAAAAGCATAATGAATTGGAGCGGATACGAACCTGGCAAGGGTCTCGGTAAGAATCTTCAAGGCATTTCCAAGTCGATACGGCTAAAGCGCCATGACACTACCTTTGGCATACCAGTATACTCGACAAGAGTACAATGACCGGACGCCGCCATGGCACAGTCCGTACTATCCATTGGAGTAGCCCATACGCCATTTGGAATAGACTTTCCAACAGGCCGACATAATATGGGGATCAGAGGAGGAGGAAGCATTAGCAGCCTTGAGGAACATATTCCTGGAGGATGAGGATATGGACTGTTGTGTCATCGTTGAGGAGGATCAGGAGGAAGGCCCTACCATCCAAGCCGTGAGCAAAGGATAATTTCTCATAAACTGGAGTGTCAGACCATCTAGGGCTCGACGAGTCCCGGGGAAGCAAGGCCGAACAAGCACTGTTTATTTTATTCGCTAATGATTTCCTTTTTGCATTTTTCTTTTTTAAATAAAATCCCCAGTATTCCAAAACATTTGTTTAAATTATTGAAAATCACTTTTATGTTTCAATGAATCAATATTTATTATTATCATCTTTCTCTCATACTTTTATCTATACAACATTAATATTTCCTATCTTGATTAACCAATGACTGTGACATGCAATGAGACAACGCAACAAAAGGACAATGATTCAGAAGAAGATATCATACCCGAGAAAATCTTCAGAGAAGTAGAGAACTTTGAGAACAAGCCTAAGTCCAATCTGGACGAGACTGAGGTAATCAACTTGGGATATTCAGGGACTGTCAAAGAAACCCGCATTAGCATCCACCTGTCACCGCCAGAGAAAGAAGAGTATACTCAAATCCTGAAGGAGTATGAAAACATATTTGCATGGTCGTACGATGATATGATCGGACTACGTACATCTATGTGGCTCACAAGTTGCCCATCAATCCAATGTGCCCACCAGTGAAGCAGAAGCTCCGAAAGTTCAAGCTTGACATGAGTTCGAAAATCAAGGAGGAAGTCACCAAACAAATCAACGCCAAGGTCCTCAGGGTGGTTGAATACCCAACATGGTTAGCCAACATCGTGCCAGTACCAAAGAAGGATGGAAAGGTCAGAGTTTGTATCGATTACCGGGATCTCAACCGAGCCAGTCCAAAAGATTATTTCCCTCTTCCAAACATACACATCCTAATCGACAATTGTTCCAAATATGAGCTCCAGCCATTTGTGGATTGCTTCGTCGGTTACCATCAGATCTGGATCACAAGGAGGACTCTGAGAAAACGGATTATATCACTGTGGGGAGTACCTATTATAAGATGATGCCATTCGGCCTAAAGAATTTTGGGGCCACTTACATGAGGGCTATGACTACTATCTCCCATGACATGATACATAAAGATATCGAGGTATATGTGAACGACGTCATCATCAAGTCCAAGAAAGCCAAAGATCATATAGTGGACTTGAGCAAGTTCTTTAACAGATTGCGAAAATACAACTTGAAATTAAACCCTGCAAAGTGTGCATTCCATCTTCCTATCGGAAAATTGCTTGGGTTCATCGTCAGCCGCCGAGGAATAGAACTGGATCCATCAAAAGTTAAATCCATCCAACAGCTGCCACCACCAAAGGACAAGAAGGATGTGATGAGTTTTCTGGGACGACTAAATTACACCAGCCGGTTCATATCCCAGTCCACAATCATATGTGAACCAATCTTCAAGATGTTAAAGAAAGACGTTGCAACCAAATGGACCGAGGATTTTCAAAAGGCCTTCGACAGAATAAAGGAATACCTATCGACGCCACCAATTTTGGTTCCGCCAGAGTCAGGTAGACCCTTATTACTCTACCTTGCAGTACAAGATGGAGCTTTCGGCTGCGTTCTAGGGCAGCATGACGAAACAAGGATAAAGGAACAGGCTATCTATTATCTGAGTAAGAAGTTCACTCCATATGAGGCACGGTATTCTCTACTGGAACGTACCTATTGCGCTCTAACCTAGGTCGCTCAGCAGCTGAGACACTACTTTTGTGCTTACACAACATATCTCATATCAAGGATGGATCCCTTGAAGTATATCTTCCAGAAACCCATGCCCACTGGCAAGCTGGCTAAGTGGAAAATCCTACTGAGTGAGTTCGACATCATCTATGTGAATCAGAAAGCGGTCAAAGGACAGGCATTGGCAGATCATCTTGTAGAAAATCCTGTGGGAGGAGAATACGAACACTTGAAAACATATTTTCCCGATGAAGAAGTATTGTTCATAGGAGAAGACACTGCTGAATCCTACGATGGTTGGAGGATGTTATTTGATGGAGAGGCAAATTTCAAAGGAGTCGGCATTGGAGCTGTTTTGGTATCGAAAACTAGCCAACACTACCCGGTATCTGCCAAACTCAGATTTCCTTGCACCAACAACATGGAAGAGTATGAAGCTTACATACTAGGACTCAACATGGTCATCGACATGAATATTCAAGAGCTTCTGGTAATCAGCTTTCAAATTTGCTTATACACCAAGTACAAGGAGAATGGGCCACCAATAATTCCAAGATATTGCCATATATGCACCATGTGCAGGAATTGAGAAAGAGGTTCATAAAGACAGAATTTCGGCACATCCGCAGAATTCAGAACAAGTTTGCCGATGCACTGGCCACATTATCATCCATGATACAGCATCCGGATAAAAACTCCATTGATCATATTCCAATGAAGATCCATAGCCAGCCAGCATATTATTCCCATGTTGAAGAGGAAGCAGACGGGAAGCCTTGGTACCACGACATCAAGGACTACTTGGCAAAAGGGGAGTACCCAGAACATGCAAATCATACACAGAAACGTACGCTTCGTAGGTTTTCCAACAGTTTCTTTCACAGTAGAGGAACCCTATACAGAAGAACTCCCGACTTGGTATTACTGAGATGTGTTGACGCAAAGGAAGCTTCTATGCTACTTGAAGAAATACATGTTGGGACATGCGGCCCGCATATGAATGGTTTTGTCTTGGCCAAAAAGATACTCAGAGCCGGTTATTTCTAAATGACCATGGAAACAGACTGCATCCAGTATGTTCTAAAGTGCTACCAATGTCAGGTACATGCAGATATGATAAAAGTACCACCGAATAAGCTCAATGCAACTAGCTCACCTTGACCATTCGCCGCCTGGGGAATGGACGTCATCGGTCCGATCGAGCCCACCGCCTCAAATAGGCATAGGTTCATCTTGGTAGCTATTGATTACTTCACAAAATGGTTCGAAGCAATGACTAAGAAAGTCGTGGCAGACTTTGTCCGCGACCGGATTGTTTGTCGGTTCGGAGTTCCGGAATCAATCATCACCGACAATGCCTTCAATCTCAACAGTGACCTGATGAAGGCCATGTGCGAGATTTTCAAAATCAAGCATAAGAATTCCACAGCCTATAGACCTCAGATGAACGGAGCTATTGAGGCTGCCAACAAGAATATCAAGAAGATACTGAGAAATATGGTAAAAAATCACAAATAGTGGCACGAAAAGCTATCATTTGCCTTATTTGGATACCGTACATCAAGTGAGGCAACTCCTTTCTTACTGGTTTATGGTACGGAAGCTGTTATTCCTGCTGAAGTGGAGATTCCTTCCTTGAGAATCATACAAGAAGCTGAGCTCGGTGACACAGAATTGATAAGGAGCTGTTATGAGCAACTAGCCCTCATAGACGGGAAAAGAATGAATGCAGTGCATCACGGACAACTTTATCATAACCGAATGACCATAGCCTTCAACAAAAGATTCAAGCCTAGACAGTTCACACCAGGGCAGCTGGTGTTGAAGAAGATCTTTCCGCATCAAGATGAAGCCAAAGGGAAATTCTCTCCCAAATAGTAGAGTCCATACATGGTTCACATGGTACTGACAATAAGAGCTCTCATACTTGCAGAAATGGACGGAGAAGTATGGCCAAAATCGATCAATTCAGATCAGTCAAGCGATACGATGTGTAACTCTTTATACTTTTCTCAAATGATGTAAATTGAACTACGCTTGACTTGATTCCTGTTTAAGAAGGGATACGTAGGCAGCCTTGTGGGTTTGGTCACAAACCAATAAAAATCTTATTTTCTCCTATAATTGGAAACTGGGGCAGAATTTTGAGGAGAACCCTCAAAATTCTGAAGTAAGGTCAGCCGATCGCAGCATGTACAACAGTCAGAGACATCAATCCATCTAACTGGGGCGGAATTTTGAGGAGGACCCTCAAAAATCCATAGCAAAAGAGGTTACAATGTCTCAGATCTTGTCACGGTCGTCGGTTCATCTAAAACTCTTAAAGTACATTTTTACTATGTCTTTACAAAACTATGCATGCTTGCTTGTAAAATAGCTCTATTTAGAAAATGCTACCCCCGGTAATTTGAACAGGATCTTCAGTCAAGCAAAGCAAGTCAAGCAAAGCCGGTGGAGACACGAACCAACCTCCCCAATTTACCGAACTCATGATTTTTCTTTGGATATAGGGACAAAGAATATACCTGCCTCGAAGTCACAATCTTCACAACAACCGCAATACTGAAATTTGCTACCAGCTAAGAAACTCCGCTATTACCTACTATTCATTCTACTCTCCTGCATAAGGATAAACTCTGTTCTCCTTGCATGAGGTTAAGCTCTACCTCCATATCTGCATAAGGCTAATCTCTGCCTTCATTTGCATGGAACTAATCCATGTCCCACATCTTGCACAAGACTAATCTCTGCCTTCATTTGCATGGGACTAAGCTTTGTCCTGCATCTTGCATGAGACTAAGCTTTGTCTCCATACCTGCATGAGGCTAAGCTCTGCCTCCATTTTCATAAGGCTAACCTCTGTCTTCCATTTGCATAAGGCTAACCTCTACCTTCCACTTGCATAAGGCTAAACGCTGCCTTCACCTTGCATAAGGCTAATCTCTGCCTTTACCCTGCATGAGGTTAAGCTCTACCTCTGCATTCGCATAAAGCTGAACTTTGCCTTCATTTGCATGGGACTAAGCCATGTCCCGCATCTTGCATGAGGTTAAGCTCTACCTCCATATTTTGCATGAGGCTAAGCTCTGCCTCCATTTGCACAAGGCTAATCTCTGCCTTCATTTGCATGGGACTAAGCCATGTCACGCATCTTGCATGAGGTTAAGCTCTACCTCCTCATCCTCCATAAGGCTAAGCTCTGCCTCCATCTGCATAAGGCTAAGCTCTTCCTTCATTTGCATGAGACTAAGATCTGTCTCCATACCTGCATGAGGCTATGCTCTGCCTCCAATTTACATTCTTTCACCGAGACAAAGTGTTGTCTCTCCGGCGTTATCTACTTTGCTCTTCTTTCGGGCTAAGTTATGTCCTTCACAAGTCTAATCCTTTTCTTGTTATGAAATTATTGCATCTCATGGGCTAAAATATCGCCAACCTATCCAAAGGTGTCATAGTCTAATGGCATCATCCTCATAGTCGGAAGACACCATGTCATGGCCTGAGGATCTCTCTCGACTTGCATATCGTTATTCAAAGGCGCCATAGTTCAGAGGCACCATCCTCATGTCCCGAGAACATCATTTCATGGCTTGCGAATCTCTCACCGAACAATTTATGATCCAGGACGTCATGGTCTAAGGACGTCATCCTCAACCGTCCGAAGATAGCTTTCATGGTCCGAAGGGAACCTGCATCATGTTTAAATTTCCGCACAATATATGCTCGTACTATCTCTATTTGCAGGTAACCCGACAAGAAATTGTTATCCCTGCGGGAGTGATCTCGCTCCAGTTCCTTCAGTTATCTAAAAACATGGCCTCTCACCATAATCAATCCTTCGTCTATCCCGAAAAATTGTGTACGTTCTTGTGACGACTTCATCGGTCTATTCCGCTAATGAATCCAGAACTACACACGGCCCGATTCCTGTAAAACCAGGGATATGTAGGCAGCTTAGGAGCCCGAGTACGGACTGAATCTTTCAAACTGTTTCGCTCGGTCAAAATTGGCCATCATATCTTTACCCGACAACTCTTCCATCGTTTCAGGTAAAGAGGGGCAGCTCTTGATATCCAATTTTTACCAAAATAATTTTTTATTTGCATATATGTCTTCAAAATCATGCATTAGCACCAACTGGTATTTTTCCATAGTTTTTTACATTTTTATTAACTTGCTCATTATTTTATTTTTTATAAATAATCAAAAAATTGCATCACAAATGATTTCAAAAACCTGTATTGATTTAATATTACTATTATGGTCCTATTGATTCCAAATCATTCCATAAATAGCCAAATTGACACCTTTTTGGCTATAAATGCAATAACTTTGCGATTATAGCCCGTGCATATAATTTTCGTGTTATTTTTACCGAATTAGTCCATTACATTGTTAAACACTAAATAATTACTTTTAAAATATTTCCATGCATAAAATCACTTTTGTAATTAGTTAATTATTTCACAAATTAGTTTTTTTATTCAATTACTTTGGGTATTTAATAAATATCCTTTTATTTTTAATTTTAGCCTAAAACTAACCAGACCAATACCTTATAAAACCATCCCAATACCTTACAAAAAAATTAGCCCAATAAACCCAAGGCCAATACCCCACCTACCCGACCCGATTCTTGTTTAATCCTAGCCATTGATCCTTTTTTATCAACGGCCCAGATTCTTCTTACCATAATTAAACCTAAAATGACCCCCCCCCC